>VZQC01015529.1:476467-538986 GCA_009823505.1 Rhizomys pruinosus | reverse complement strand
ATAATGATCATGATTATGATGCCAAGAGAGTCAAGAGTAAGTCTTTTGGTAAAGACTGGGATTAGGAGTGATCGGAGAATCTGAGCGTCATCTGTTTTAGTGGTCTGATCATAAGAACTCAATTGGATTTCATTGCCGATTGATTCACCACGAGTTACGTCCGCGGTTTGTCTACCTATCGTAGAAATGCCTGTTTCTCAATTTCTTCACCGATTGTAACTACGCTCTGATTTTGGATATTTCTTATCCTGTCTGTTTGCGTTTTAGGGTCATTTGTTTGTTGCTTTGCTCATGTATTTTTAGCTGTGGTGTTAGATCATGTCACTTTGCTCTTTGTTTTTTTTTCTGAATGTAGGCACCCAAGCTATATAACTCTCCGCTCTGAGGATCTTTTAAGGTATCCCAATAGGTTTTGTTGTATTGTATTGTCATTGTCATTCAGTTCCAGGAATGCTTTTATTTCTTTCTTTATCTCTTCCTTGACCCATTCATTATTCAAGAGTGTGTTGTTTAGTCTCCATGTGTTCTTGTAGGCAGTAGGGCTTATCCTGGTGTTGATGTTGTGCTTTATTGCACTGTGGTCTGAAAGAATGCATGAAATTATTTCAATCTTTTTGTATTTGTGGTGGTTTCTTCTCTGTCCCAGTAATGTGGTCAATTTTGGAGAATGTTCTGTGGGGTGCTGAGTAGAGTATATTATCTGGTATTAAGGTGGAATATTCGGTAGACGTCTATGAGGTCCATTTGGTCTATCATATCATTCAGTTCAGATGTCTCTCTGTTTGTTCTTTGTCCTGTTGACCGATCCAAAGGACTCAGTGGGGTAGTATACATTTTTATAAACATAAGTATAGCCCAGTTTGATTGGGTTCTCGCTTCTGTGCTCATAGGTTAATAATTATCAGACAGACTGGCAGATTTCTGGAGGCTATCAGAAAGCTTCCAAGCTCATGGCAAAATTTAACTTCCCTTTGGGCATAAGACTAAGGGGCTTGTCTCCTTTTTGGCTGCCAGCAGGCATCATTACCAGCTCCCAGATTCTGATTCTGCCTTTGTTCACACAGCTGACTTCATCTTCAAAGACAGAAGCAGTGTGTTGAACAAGGTACACCTCTCTACATTTAAATGGCTTGTTTGATTAGACCATGTCCACCCTGATGATCTACCTTTCAATTAACTCAAAATCAACTCACTAGAAACACTAACTTTCCCTTGAAGGTGGCAAAATCATGTGTATGTATAACATCATGTTAACATCACAGTCTCAGAAGCTGGAAATCTTAGCAATTCATCTTTATAATGATGTGTACCACAGTCAACTCTGAATTCCTAAATAGGCTCCTTTGTTCTCTCTCATACTACCATTTAGCCCTGCCATATCCTTTGGCAAAGATATTTTTATCATTTCTACGTTATTTCTCCTATTATAAGATTAATGGTTCATGAATTGGAAAATGATGTATGAAATGCACAAAGCATCAATAAAAATGTTAAAAAAAAGATTAATGGTTCAACAATAGTGAAATAATAATTCAGTATTTACATCACTGGATTGGTTTAAGTATTAAACAAAACAGTTTATGTAAAATAATGATGGTGTTTGAAATGTATTAAGGACCCAAATGAGGCTAGTTTCTAGCCTTATTGAAAGTATTGGAATAGTGGGGCTGGAGAGACGGTTCAGTGGTTAAGAGTGCTGACTGCTCTTACAGGGGACCCAGGTTCAATTCCCAGCACCCACATGGTGGCTAAGAACTGTCTTTAATTCCAGTTCCAGGGGAATTGGACACCCTCTTCTGACCTCTGCAGCGTGTACAACATGGGTGCACCAACCTACATGTATGAGTACACTCATACACATAAAAATAATAAATAAATTTAAAAAAGAAAATATTGGAATAGTTAATATCTTTAGGATTTGAGGAGGAAATTGAATGTCTCCTGCCCATCGCTGGCTCGTCAGGAATCTGCAGAGTGCCTATATGGCATACATTGGCCCAGAGTCATCGATCTATCATAAATGTGATAGATCCATCATAAAAGTGAATGGCTGTACAATTCAAGGACTACTTCAAGGTATATATATATATATATATATATATATATATATATATAGAGAGAGAGAGAGAGAGAGAGAGAGAGAGAATACAACATTTTATGGAAGGAATGCAAACAACCATACATTTTTGGAAGTTCTGGAATGTTTTCAGATTCATAGATCAAGAGTGAGAAGCTGGTGTTTGAAAAATATCTCACGCATCAACATTTAGAAAGTCAGAAGCCTAAATTTTAATGGGAAAAGTTGTATAAAATGCACAAAAGCTCAATTAAAAAAAAAAGAAAGTCAGGAACCAAGTCTCTAAGTCCTGCAAGCAAAGTGAAAAAACTAATATTTAAGTAAAAGAGTAATGGAAAATTGAACTAACAATACATTATTTCAATATATTATTTCATTTTATACCAAAGCACTTTTGGCAAATTATTATATCCTCAAACAACACTGAAATAGTCACATATGTGTTCTCTATCTCTGTTTGAATTTTATTCATTAGCACTGTGAAGACTTTTTTTCAGGCAGGGCCTTCCTGTAGCCTCAGATATCCTGGAACTTGCTAAGTAGGCATTAATCACACAGAGACCTGCCTACATCTGCCTCTTGAGAGCTGGGACTAAAGTCATCTGGCACCATGCCTGACATTTCTTAATGAGCTAGAGCAGATGTATAGAAGGACTATTTCCTTTCTGGATTCATACATTTTTTTTTTCTGTAACTAGCTAAGTTTCCATTTTATAGTGGATAGGTTTCTAGTTTTCTTACTTTTATTATTATTTATTTTGTGTGTATGAGTATTTTGATTGCATGCTTGCAAATGTACCACGTATGTGCAATGCCCATGTAGGGCCATACTAAGGTGCCAAATCCATTAGAACTGGAGTTTTGGACAATTATTAGCCCCAATGTTTGGGTGCTGGGAACCAAACCCAGGTCTTCTGCAAGAGAAGCCTGTGCTCAACTAGTGAGTCATCTCTCTGGTTTGGCTTTTGATTTTCTGAAGGAATGACCAGAATGCCCAATTACTGTAGTACCATTTGCTAAAAACATATGTTTTCTTTATTATTTGCTCATTAGAAAGCTTGTTGATTTTGCTTCTGGAGATTTATCTTGGGATCGCAGTGCTATTCCACTGATAACATTTATCTACCCCCATATCAATGCCATATTGTCTTGATTGATGTAGTTTTATAATAAATCTATAAATCAGGTGTGCCCATCTTTCACCTTTGTTCTTTAAAATTATTTCAGCTATTGTGGGTAATTTTGATGTTTCATTTAAGCTTTACAAAGTTTGTTGATATGTCCCAAGTAACTCACTAGTAATTGGTTAAGGATGACGCATACCTGCAGTCCCTTTACTCTGGAGGATGAGGCAGATGCATTGCCAGCTGAGGGTCAGCCTTCTTTGCAAAGTAAGTTCCAGGTCAGTCTGGCTACAATCAAGAGCTTGTCTTTAAAAAAAAATCAAAGAATCAGTTGAAATTGTGGAAATAGAATAAAATGATTGAGCGATTTAAAAATTTTTCTTTCATGGAAGTTTTTTTGTTTTGATCTTTTCGAGACAGGGTCTCCCTCTAGCCCCAGCTGTCCTGGAACTCCCTCTGTAGACCAGGGTGGTCTTGAACTCCCAAAGATCCACCTGCCTCTGCCTCCCAAGTGCTAGGACTAAAATCATGCGCCACCATGCCCAGCCACTTTCATGGAAGTTTTATTTATGAGTTTCCCTCATAGGTCTTATGCATAGGTTTGTAAGAAATTTCATTCTAGTTTCTATTCTATGTTTCTATTCTATGGCACTGTTTTTAATTTTAAAAAGAATGACCAATTTTGACTGGGAATTATCTTTTATCATAGAGGTTGTATAGCTATTATAATGACTGAGAAAAAAGATTTGTTAAAAGGATTTTAGAAGAAAATTACCTGAGATTCATTAGAGTGTGAGGAGAAAGCAGTACTGCACATGTGCTAGGAGCACATGGCTTACCCAAGTTCACATTAATGGCCTGTTTAATTTACCTGATAAAAAATATATTGTCATAGGGACATATATCTCTTAGAACACAAGACAGTAAACTTGGTGATTCCAGATGCTTTCATAAATTGGTCAAACTAAAATGCTACCCATCAGAGCTAGAGAAATGGTTCATGGTTAATAACACTCACTTCTCCTCCACCTGGGTTTGGTTCCTGGCCCCCACATGGCAGATAACATATGTTCTAAACTCCAGTTCCAGTGGATCATGGGATCATTCCCTCTTCTAGCCTCTGTGGGCACAAGGCATGCACTTACACCATGTAGAAAAAAAAAACGTGTACATAAAGTGTAAAATCTTTTGCAAAAAATCAATAAAACGGTATCCACTAGGGATAGATCAGACTTAATCAACAATGGCTTTCCTTTTATTTTATTATATGTACATGTGTGTGTGTGTGTGTGTGTGTGCACATGTATGCTTCATGTGTATGGAGGTCAGAAGAAGGTGTCAGACCCATTGGAGCTGGAGCTAAAGGCAGTGGTGAGCTGCCCCCCCATAGGGAAGCTGCCCCTCATGGCAGCCAGACACTGAACTCAGGTCCTATGGAAGAGCAGTGAAGATTCTTAACCACTGAGCCATTTCTCCAGCCAAACAATGGCCTTCTTGAACCTAGAATTTGTGAACAAATCATTCTGTCATTATTAAAATAGACCTAGATTAAATTTACTTATTTAATCAACAAATATTTATTGAGAACTTAGTGTATTTTGGTCACTAACCTACATATATAAAGGAAAGCACTAGAATTATACATTTCATTCAAACTTTTGTTTTCGTTGATATTGTTCCTTTAAAATTTAAATGGATTTCATTTCCTAAATCTGAGAGTTCCTGCCCATTAGCTAGATATAAAATACTTTTTCTTTTTGTGTTTTTGAGACTTCATACAGCCCAGGCTGGCCTTCATATAGCCCAGGCTGGCCTTGGAGGTTTGGTCCTTCTGACTCCACCACCCAATGACAGGGATTACAGGCTTAGTCAATTAGCTGTTGTCATCATATACATATTGATCACAGACTAGAAATATATATTTTATGTATTTATTCATTTGTTCCCTCAAATTTTTCAAAAATAAAATTTCAGATAAATTTCAGGAACTTATAACAAAATACTAAAAACTTTCTAGAACTAAGAAATATAAAGGCCAATGGTAAAATTACAAAATTGGCACACTTACATACATGCAGGCAAAACACTCATACACATTTAAAAAAATAATTTTTTAAAAATTGGAGCGAAAGAAGTGGCTCAGCAGTTAAGATTTGAGCACTGGTTGCTCTTGCAAATAACCCAGGTCACACCCTTTCTATACCTATGCCCTTTGGGTCTGCTTTTCCATATTAATTCTTATCCACATTCTTCAACAAGGTAATAAAAGCTTTGTTCATTCCCATCAAAGTGAAACCCAGGCTCTCCTGATGGAGAAAGAGGAATTTTTAAATATAATGCTTTTATTGATGTTTTGTGTATTTCAGAAATCATTTTTCAGTTCAATTTAGACATATTCCCCTTTCCCTTCCCCCCACCCCATCCCAGATCATGCATTCTCTCATAATTCTCCTACATCTTTCTCTCAGTCCTTTTTTTATGTTTGGGAATTCGTTTACCACCTTTAATTTTATATTACTCTAAAATATGAATACATACTTTCTACCCATATACAGTAATTACAGAATCTGAAAATAAGTGGTGGGTCGATTCTAGAGCCCATTAAGAGATTTACATTATAACAACATAGTTTCTTTCAGATAAACAGAAATATAACAATAATGTTGTTCAGCTAGCCTTTCAACTGGGGATTTGGTGTTAGCATCCACTAATGAGGGAAACCACTCCCTGTTTGTTTTTTTCTGGGACTGTGTTACTTCACTTAGCGTAATGGCTTTGAGTTCCATCCATTTACCTGCAAAGTTTATGATGTCATCTTTCTTTACTGCTGAATAGTACTCTGTTGTGTAGATGCACCACATTCTTGTCATCCACTCGTCTGTTGAGGGGCATTTGGGTTGGTTCCAGTTCTTTGCTATTGTGAAGAGAGCTGCAATATGCATGCATGTGCATGTATCTTTGCAGTCGGATGAGGTTTTGGAGTATATATCCAGGAATGGTATGACTGGGTCAGGTGGTAGGCTCATTTTGAGTCTTTTAAGGGTTCTCTACATTGCTTTCCATAATGTCTGTACAAATTTACATTCCCACCAGCAGTGGATGAGTGTTCCCTTTTCCCCACAACCTCTCCAGCATTTGGTGTCTTTTGTTTTCTTGAACTTAGCCAATCACATCAGGAGTGAGATGACATCTAAAAGTGGTTTTAATTTGCATTTCCTTAATTATTAATGATGTTGAACACTTTTTAAGATGTTTCTCAGGCATCTTTAATTCCTCACTGGTGAAGTCCCTGTTCAGCTCTTTACTCCATGTTTTGAGTAGGTAATTTATTTTCTTCTTTGTTTTTGAGTAGCCTATATATTCTTGATGTTAATCCTCTGTCAGATGTATCACTGGTGAAGATATCCTCCCATTGTGTGGCTTTTTCTTCACTTCCTTGCTTGTTTCTTTCTCTGTACAGAAGCTTTTGAGTTTGATGATATTTGTCAACACTTTACCTTATTTCCTGCACAGCTGCTGTCTGATATAGAAAGTCTTTTCCTACGCCTATGTCTTGTAGGTTGTTGCCAACTTTTCTTCTATCACCTTCAGGGTTTGGGATTGGCACATACAAATGGTCTCTATAATTTTTCTGTTGTACAGTATCATCTTGAGCATTCTCTTTTACCTGTAGGATTATTTTACTTAAAAAATTAAGTTTGCTTCCCAAGTTAACCACAGTCACCCAAAACAGCTTGGGTGAATTTGATGAAATCTGCACCTTGATTCCAGCCTATAGGTATATGTAATACAACTGCCTTTTTGAGACTCATGGGTCAAAAAACAAAAACCTAAAATAAAAAGGGGGGATACAGATATAAATGAAACCTTTTTGTCAAAAACTTTGCAATTCAAATCTTAAAACTAACTATGGGAAAAGATTTGTATGTTCCCACAGGTCAAAATATCACCAACTTAACGGCTGAGAAAGAAAAGATACAGCTTTGCATTGTGTAGGATGTACCAGGAAGTGCCAGCAGAAAGGTTGGTCCATCTGAACATTGAAAGGAAGAAAAGCCTCAGACTGCTACAGCCATCAAACCCTTCTGTGAATCCTACTTGTAACAACTATTTATAATGAGTCCTAATGAAACTTACCTTCTAGGTGCTGCAAAGTTTTAATATGAGAGACTTTCTTATCTCCCCTCCATAGAACAAGGAGAAATATGATGATGATGAGGTTGTCCTCTAACTGTAAATTGGAGCCAACTGTCATAGAGGTAATCTCTTATAAAACTGGTAAAACTGCCTTCTTTAATTGACTAATAGTCATAGGAACTGTGAAAAGGATTATTCTCTATTCAGAACCAAATATAATACTAAAGTCTCCTTAAGCTATGCACTTAAGGAAAATATATTAATACAGGAGAGCTCTGATATCAGCAATGGATTATTCTACCAAGGAGATGTTGGCCAGGGGATNTCCACTCACTCAGGAACCATTGGAGAAGAGGGGAAGGAAAGATTGCAAGAGCCAGCAGGTGCATGACCATATGGAAAAAGAGTCATAGGATTCTGAGACCTTGCACATATAAACCTACAGCAATTGTGTTAGCATGCACAAGACCCAACAAACTCAATCAGGCAAAAATCCACCACAGAACTGGGAAATAGGTAGCAGCTCCCAATCTTAGCTGGAGAACAGTTGGCAGCTGATTACTGCTGGGTGAGGAACAGCTGATCTTCTTTAAGGGAGTGACTCTATATAGTCTGACTAGACCCCAGTGGGTGAACTGAGGGATGTCTAGGTACTCTAACTTGACTCAGCAGGCCTTAACATAAATGACAATGCAAGAAATCCAGTTGGGGGGTAAAGGAGAGTGAGGTTGTGGGAGCAGGTATAAATATTATTAAAATGCTCTGTATGAAGTGCACAAAAATTCAATAAAAATACCTTGAAGGAGAAAAAGGACGACAAACAGCTAGCAAGCATATGTGGAAATGCTCAAAATCATTAATCATCAGTAAACATAAATTAAATCACAGTGATATAGCATCTCATCCCACTTAGAATGGCTGTTATCAAAAAATCAAAACTGAGTGCTTTCAAAAATGCAAAGAAATGGGAACTCATACACTGTTGGTAGAAATATAAATTAATCAAACCATGGGAAAAAAAAGAATGAAAATTCCTTTTAAAAGTAAAAGTGTAAGCATCATATGGCCCAATAATGCTATTTTTTGTTTTTCTTCTTATTGTTGTTTATTATGTTTTGTTTTGTTTTGTTTTCCACTTTTTATTTATTGTTTTACATAGTTTTTGTACAAGATTATGTTACAGATAGAATCTAGACCGTGTCCCCCTCCCAACCCTCCCACTCCACCAGATTCATCGTTTCAGTCAGTTCTTTGATGCAGTCTTTTCTGTTGTTCTTGCTCTTCTTTCCAAGACGTAACACTCCCAACTACTTGGACAAAAGCTCAAGGAGCCCTGCACAAGAAATACAACTAGGTAATTGGCTCTAGCATCCACAGATGAGGGATACCATTCGTCTTTTTTTTTTTTTCCTTCTGGGACTGTGTCACTTCACTTAACATAATATCTTCTAGTTCCATCCATTTACCTTTAAGGGAAATGCTTCTGTCTCTTCTCCATTTAGGATGATGTTGGCTGTGGTTTTCCTGTATATGGCTTTGATTACATTCAGGAATGATCCCTCCAGACCAATTCCCTCTAGGACTGTGCTTCAGGTGGTCCTGGGAAGTCCCTGATCGAAGCTCTGTGCACTCCGGAAAAATATTATTATGGTGGGACTAAGCATACAACATAAAATTGCACATTTCCTATGCCTCACCTCCTCCATCAGACACTTGAACATGAGAAAAATGATACTCGTATTTAAAAAGCAAGATTGTTGTAGTCTCAGAGAAGATACCCAACCAGGGGTTGGAGAGCTGGCTCAGCAGTTAAGAACTAGTTGCTTTTTCAGAGTACTGAAATTCAATTCCTAACACCTATGTGACAACTAACAACTGTCTGTATCTCCAGTTCTAAGGGAATCCAGCGTCCACTTCTGAGTTCCTAAGGCGTTGCACAACAAGTGTGCACTTACACACATGCAGCCAGTACACTCATACACATAAAATAAAAATAATAAATAAAATACTACACAAAAATAAAAAGAAAACACCCAACCAAAGTTCAACATGCAAACATAGAGCCACGGTTTTCACATTCCCTGAAGGAATACTTCTTGACACAAATTTGCAAACTAGTAGATTTGTAGAGAATAGTTACTTCACCTTTCATCTTAAGTGGGTCCTTTGGAGAGTAAAAGCCATTTTAAATATTCTAATATTTGTGGAAACACAAGCCAAGTACATTGAACATATTTGAACTAATCTAATTTTCTACATAGACAAGGTTTACAGTATCTGTTCAGCATAGTAGAAAGAAGAATGGTATTGGAGCTCAAATAGGTGTTAAATAAAAATCAATCTGACTTTAGCCGGGCATGGTGGCGCACGCCTTTAATCCTAGCACTTGGGAGGCAGAGGCAGGCGGATCTTTGTGAGTTCAAGGCCAGCCTGGTCTACAGAGTGAGTTCCAGGACAGCTGGGGCTACAGGGAGACCCTGTCTCCAAAAGACAAAAAAAAATCAATCTGACTTTATAGAGAAACTTTATTCAAAGATACCAAAAATATACAATTTCAAGCAAGGGAGAGGAGGAATGCCCCAACTGTAAAGTTAACGGCATTAAAAGGTCCAGCACAAAAATATTCATCTTATGGGGAGGAATGAGTGAGTCTAGAAAGAAATAGGGCTGGGTGGGTTGATAGGGAAAGGAGTGAATATTTTTACCTTTGGTAAGCTGACTCTCAGCGTGCCTATGGAGGAGGGGCTCTGACATAGAGGAGAATAAATTAATATCCAGGACCCTGGAGAAAGCTAATACACTAAATAAAAGTTTGGTCCAATCATATTTTTTATTCAGAGAAGTCTGTAGGTAAAACAGTATCTATTTATCATTTACAAAAAAAGACACGGAGTTTGAAAGGTGTACATAGGTAAGCAACAGGGGGACCTACAAGTCTAAGTGCTAGAAGGGCGCCTGCCTCTGCTGAAAGTCATTTCCCTAGACACAGGGTATGAGGCTCTCACTGTTGCTGTTGCCGAAGGACACATCATGCTCTCCTGTGAATGAGACTGATGAGCATACCAAGTTAGGAAAGTCTGAGTACCTTCAGCCCATGCTGTTTGGGCTTCTTGTCTGTTTGTCTGTACTGAGACAGGGTGCACCTGTGTATTTAGGTGAGTCTTCCTGCCTCAGCCTGCCAAGTGCTGATGAGATTACAGGCAAGCACAACTATATTCAATACTAATTTTATTTTTTAAGATGGACTTCTTGAAATACTAATAAACATTGATGATATCAGTAAGATATCTCAGTTATTTTTCAGAAAAAAAATGGTAAAATTACTCTCACTTAGATTCTTGATTTGAAAGTCATCAGATTTTCAGGGAAAAGAAGACGACAGAATTTATCATCTGCTCTTAGACATGAGCCCAAGCAGTTATGGAGACTGAGTGTAATCAGTGTGTGAAGTTAAATATTGCTTTCTTGATCATGTAGACCTTTCTTTTTATTTTTCAATGTTTATTGAATTGCTGGGTATCTCATAAGCACCCCTCGGTCACTCTGGATCATATCCACGCCCTCTTCCCCAATAGCACCCTCCCACAGCTCCCCACTGAAATTCATACACTCTGTCATTTGTGTTAAGACCTACTGTGTGAAATTAGCGTCTCTGGACATTCCTCGGTGCAAGTTCATCTACTGAGGCCTGGTCAGCCTATCCAGAGTCCCTCACTTTAAGAAGATCAGTTCTTCCTCATCCAACAGTATTCAGCTGCCAACACTTCTTCAGCTAAGATTGGGGTCTGCTGCCCACTTCCCCAGTTCCATGCTGGGTTTTGTCTGGCTGAGTTTGCATGGGTCTTGTGCATGCTATCACCATTGTTGTGAGTCCATATGACCAGGGTCCCAGGAATTTGCAGGATTCTATTTCCATTCGGTTATGCATCTCCTCCTTGGCTCTTACAATCTTTCCATTCCCACTCCCCTTTAGTAATGGTCCCTGAGCCTAGTAAGTGCAGCTTAATATAGAAGTCACGTCCAAGGATCCAGACTCTGCTGAATCCTAAACTTCATGATTTGGCCATTTGTGACCTTTTGTGTTCCTGACCCTCTGTTGAGTGAAGGAGGTTCATTAATGAGAGCAAAGAGATTCGTTAATGTCCTCTTTGTACTTTGTTCTATGTTGTGTGAGCCTTAGGTGTAAAGGTTGCATTATAATTGTGTCACTTTGGCTTGGGTGACCAGTTGTGATATTTGATAATAATCTCTGTCTAGTGCAAAAGAGGCTTCTTTGATGAGCGGTAACTGGGATACCTGACTGTAAAGGTGAGGATACATATTTTGTACTTAGTAAGAGGATACATTTGTCTAGGGATGTGACAGCCTTCTGGATTTCTCTGAGATCTATGACCTCAATTGGCTCCAGGGAACATTAGGTATATATATATATATAGATATAGATATAGATATAGATATAGATATAGATATAGATATAGATAGATAGATATAGATATAGATATATACAGATAGATATAGATAGATAGATATAGATATAGATAGATAATGTTTATATAAAGTAATAAGATACATATCAGAATTCTCTGATATCTCTTATCACCATCACAAATACCACTTAATTCAAGATTAATCTCAAATAGAGGACACTTTTCTTCCACTCTTTCCACATTGTATTGCTCTGTTGATATCTTTCATAGCAATTTTCTCTCTCTGAAGTTGTCTTTTTTTCTACATTCTTGCAGAAAGCATTGGATTTCATTGTGGCATTTTCTTTGTTCTTATTTGTCCTCTTCACCCATTCCCTTCCCCATCTCTCCTCACCTTCTTCCTATTGGGCCTCATCTTCCTTGCAATCCCTTTAACTTTCTCTAAAAATATTTTGTTTATTTTAGTGATTTATTCTCTGTCTCTATAGCAGTGGTGTAAAGAATAAAATATTAATAAATATTAGCCAAATACTAAATAGATGGACAATATTATAATTTGTTATTATATTTCTCTATTCATTTTTGAGTCCTAGCAGAATGAAAAGTCCATGAAGACAGGGACTAATCTTTCCTATTTTTCATATCTTGGAAACATAAAAACAAGGGCTAGAGAGATGGCTTAGTGGTTAAGAGTACCAACTGCTTTTGCAGAGGACCCAGGTTTGATTCCCGGCACCTATACAGTCCATAACTCCAGTTCAGACAGATGCCTTCTTCTGATGCTGGTATTGCACAACATGGATGCACTCATACATCCAGGCAATATACTTATAAACAGAAAATAAAAATAATAAATACAGTATTTTTAAAACTTTGGTGACATATTGATGGAACTTGTTACACTAAATTACTCAGACACTCAGGTGACTGGAGTTCTTCAGAGAAGTTGGAATTACAATCTAGCCTCCAAATTTAAATCTAACCCAGGACAGCTATCAGAAATGACTTCACTGAGTAAAGCTTTTCTCTATCTTTGATGGATTACTCTTAGATCTACTGCCTCTTCCCTCTCCAATTTCAATACACTATGGCTGAGAAGTCTGAGCCATAAGCAGCCTGACACCAACGTCTGTCAGACTCCAACACTATGATCTTCTTAGAGCCTGTGATCTAGAAAGACATCTGCATTTTCTTCTGGTTTCTTCTGAATTAAAAACCTATAACCACAGGAAAGAAAAGGAGTTCAGGTATTTATGAATGGAAATGTGTACACTTGATAGACTGGGATTGACACATAGTCAACCAGGTGGTGAGATCAAAGGTTGGATGCTAAGAGAAAATTCTGTATGTCCTTACATTTTTAGCTTTGTATGAACAAACAAGTTTTATTCATGAAGTGGAGTTTGGGGAAAGAAGTTTCTCAGCCACAAACAAGTTACTTTGATATTAATTAGAAATGATCATTGGATCTCCAATAAATTAATAAGTGTAATATGTAGAGTTTTGTGACTACTGCAAATTTAGAACAATAATGCAAAAATTTACCTTTCTAGGTACTAGATAAGCTAATAAATCTGCAGGCAGATTTATATCCCCTACTAGCTATTCCCCCAGGCAGTACAGTACTAGAATTATTAAAATTCAGAAGATACTAAAACACACAAAATAGCAAATTTTCTGGGAAAGATCATATGAAAAAAAAAATCTTCCCTGACTTATAACTAAGATGAATTGGACTTCCTTGTTTCTCCTAAATTCTTTTTTGTGAGAAACTCTTGAATTACTCTCTTCAAATATAACTGAAAATAGCAATTAGCTTCCAAACAGGTGTACAAGCTTCCAAAGCCGACGTAAACTACACAGTGTATTCTACTGCCCTCTGCTGGAAGCTGAAGTGAATGTCAGTTTATCAAGCAAATTGCTAAAATGGAAGACATGGCTGTGCTTTCATATTTTCTTGTCATTCAACAACTATGTATTATCGTTTCCAGCTATGTACTACCTAAGAGAGATGATGATGGTGGTGGTGATGATGATGATGGTAGTGATGATGATGATGGTTGTGATGAAAATGATGATAATGATCATGATTATGATCGAGAGAGAGAGAGAGAGAGAGAGAGAGAGCGCACTGGGGATATAATTTAATGGTAGAACACATGCCCGGTACACAGAAAGCCTGTTCAATTCCCAGTAACACAAAGAAAGAAAATACACTTAAATATTTTAATGTGTCTGTGTGTGTGTGTGTGTGTGTGTGTGTGTGTGTGTGTGTATGCCTGCAAAGAGCTTATGTGCACCAGGTGCTGCAGAAGACAGAAAAGAGCATTTGAATCCTTGGAACTGGAGTTACAGGGCATCCAGACATGAGTGTTGGCACCAAGCTGGTGTCCTCTCAAAAGTAGCACATGCTCTTAACCTCTGAGGCACTCTCCAATTCCCCAAATACACTTTTTGATAACTTTATGATAGTTAGATCTTGAATAAGATGGAAGTAAGAAGGGGAGGAGGGGAAGACAAGAAGGGGAGGCAAGTGAAGGGAGAGGACCCAAACATTGGCTCAGGAATATCATCTCAGTCACTGGGCTAGGAACTATTATTGGTTTCTTATTAAAAAAACAGCTTGGGTTCACATCTCGGCTTTAAGAAAAAAATACTTGTATAATATGTGTGATAATCTTCATTTTACAAACAAGGAAACAAAGTACAGAGAACAAGCAACTTTTACACGCAGATGCTGTAGGTACTAGTCATGATTCAAAAACCAAAGCTGGGGCTGGAGAGATGGCCTAGCAGTTAAGAGTGCTGACTGCTCTTGCAGAGGACCGAGGTTCGATCCCCATCACCCACATGGTGGCTGAGAACCGTCTGAAACTCCAATTCCAGGAGAACTCCAGTTCCAGGGGAATCAGACACCCTTCTGACCTCCACAGCACTGCCCGACATGGGTACACAAACCTACATGCAGACAGTACATTTAAATAAATAAATAAATAAATAAATAAATAAATAAACAAACAAACAAACAAACAAACCAAAGCTGGGGGCTGGAGAGATAGTTCAGTAGTTACGAGTGCAGACTGCTCTTGAAGAGGACCTGGGTTTGATTCCCAGCACCCACATGGTGGCTAAAGACCATCTTTAAGCCAGGCATGATGGCACATGCCTTTAATCCTAGCACTCGGGAGGCAGAGACAGGTGGATTTCTGTGAGTTCAAGGCCAGCCTGAACTACAGAGTGAGTTCCAGGCCAGCTGGGGCTATAGGGAGACCCTGTCAAAAAAAAAAAATTAAAAGTTATAGATTTGTCCTTTTAAACACTGCAAGGTGTTTTCTGTCTTTTAGGAATTTGATTCTCCTAATTTATGAAATGATACCTAAGAAGCATAGCTGCACACATTTGGAAGAGGACTCAAAAACAGTGAAACACAAATCATGGTACCTAGAAGATGCTGCAGAAAATAGTCACTAGTATTTTGTTCCTTTTAACTTGTTGCTTATAGACTTCCTGGCTTTTATTTAGTTTCTAACATCAAGGATTCACCCAGTAAAGCCACTACAAAAATCTTTGTGTGGAATTCCTCTCTATAAGAGAAACAAAAAGACCCTTTCTCTCCATCCCTTTTTTAAGAGGTAAAACTAGCAATGGGAGCAAGCATTAGAAGTTTGTGCCTAGCCAGATGTGGTGGCACACACCTTTAATCCTAGCACTTGGGAGGCAGAGGCAGGTGGATCTTTGTAAGTTCAAGGCCAGCCTGGTCTACAGAGTGAATTCCAGGATATCTGGTGCTACAGGGAGACCCTGTCTCAAAAAGACAAAAAAAGATTGTCCCAAGAATCATAAAAACTGGGCCTCAGGAGTCCTCATCATTGGGGCATATCATTCAAGCATGTTCTGCTTTCTGGTGACATAATTTGTTGTCTGGTTATTACCGTTTCCTAAAATTTTGTGAGGAATCCCAGACTGCTGTTTCATTGTTTGATTTCTTCTAAGCACATGCTACTAATTGTACAAAATAATGAGTTCCTTGTGATATTTTCACACAGGCATACAAAGTACCTTGAGCACAGTCATCTGCCCTCATTCTTGTAGCCCTCTGTCCATGGTCCCTGTCTTCTTGAATACCACTTCTGTTTTCATGTTAATCCTTTGTAAAATCTGTATTCTACATATGTTAGAAAATGGGAAATCAGTCTTTCTGAGTCTAGGTTATTTTGTTTAAGATAATGATGTATTTAAGATAATGATGTCTGTAGGAAATACAGACAGCATGATTTCATCCTTCTTTATGCTGAGTGTACACATCCACTATATGGGTATAACAATCCTCCTTAGCTAGACATCCTTCCCTTCTCCTTTGTTGAAGTAATTAACTCTTACATTCCACAATGCCCACATTTTTTTCCAAAGTAAGGTTATTCTTTTTTTTTTTGAGACAGGGTCTCCCTTTAGTCCCAGCTGGCCTGGAGCTCACTATGTAGACCAGGCAGGCCTTGAACTCACAAAGATCCACCTGCCTCTGCCTCCCAGGTGGTAGGATTAAAGGTGTGCACTACCATGCGTGGCTCAAAAGAAGTTTTAAACATGCATACTCAACTGTACTGTGATTCACAGGACTTTTGCTGAAACCTTTGTTATAGGGAAGATATAAGTCTAGAGAGCTGGTTCAGCAGTTAAAGTCACTTACTACTCTTACAGAAGACCCAGCCTCACTCATGGAGATCCACATGGTGGCTAACAACCCTCCATAGCTTGAGTTCAAAGGATCCTATGTCATCTTCTAGTCTCTGTGGGCATTGTCCACATGTGATGTCCTTACATATATGTAGGCAAAACATTGATACTTATAATAAATTTAAAAGTTCATATGGAAAATATCTCAGCCCCAATTCTGAGTTACTATATTAACTAAATCAGTGTTTCCACTGTAAAGATGAAGAATTTGTACTAAATTCGTACTCCCTGCTGAAGCATCTTGAATTCTGAATGCTACTGCCTCAGAGCAGTGAACTTGAATGACTTATGGGAACAAATGTACAGATATAGAGCTTACATTCCTGAGACTGCTCTTTCTGTCTTGATTTCTTGATTTGTTTTTCTGTTCATACTCCTTTTCTGGCTCCCCTACTCAGTTCTCTCTCTCTCTCTCTCTCTCTCTCTCTCTCTCTCTCTCCATGTTCTTTCTCTTCCCTCTCCACTTCCTCCCTCTCTCTCCTTTCCCCTTTCCTCTATCCCTTTTTACCCCCTTTATAGCTCTTTATCCTTTCTTGATGAAAATAACGTCACTTTTAAAGTTTATATTCCAGGGGCTGAAGAGATGGCTCAGCAGTTAAAAGCCCTGGCTACTCTTGCAGCAGACAAGAATTTGTTTCCCATCATCCACATGGCAGCTAACAACAACCATCCATAACTCTAGTTCCATGGGTTTCAGCATCTTCTTTTGGCCTCCTAAGACATTGCATGAATGCAGTGCACTTATGTACATGCAAGCAAAGCATGCATATAAAATTAAAATTTACATAGCAAGCTCCAGGACAGCCAGAGCTACAGGGAGACACTCTATAAAAGACAAAAAAATAAAATTTACTTATTTTATTTTTATTTTTATGCATATGGATATCTTGCCTGCATATATCTAAGTGCACCATGTGGTACAAAGCCCACAGAGGCAGGAAGAGTATGTTTCTTTCCCTGGAATTAGAGTTACAGACAGTTGTTAGCAAACATATTGGTGTTGAGAATTGAACTTGGGTCCTCTGGAAGCACAGTCAGTGCTCTCAACCACTGTGCCATCTCTCCAGTCCCCATAAAATTTTAAACATTTTTAAATAAAATAAAATTTACATTCAAAATCCACAGATGTGTTAGGGGTTATTGATTTTCAACACATTTCTAACTTTTTGGTCTTTTTTGAGACAGGGTCTCGCTGCAGCCCCAGCTGTCCTGAAACTCTCTATGTAGACCATGCTGGTCTTGAACCCACGGATCCACTGGCCTCTGCCTCTGAGTGCTGGGATTAAAGGCGTGGGACACCGCACCCGGCTCTCAACCCATTTCTTAACTTATTCCAGCATATTTACTTTGTATCAAAATGTCCTTCTGCCAGTTTCAAACTCACCAAAGAGATCACTGTGCAGTTTCTCTCTAAAAGAACAGCTGATCTGGATGACATTAGCTGTGTAGAATAAGGTCACCCCATGATAGACAATGGGATTCAAGACAGTTCTCCAGCCAGTCTATTGAGAAAATGGATCCGAGGAGAGACAATCACAGAAAAAAATACCAGCTTCCTTCAAGATGCTCAGTCATTGCCAAAATTCCCAGCTGAAAGCTGGGATGGAAAGGATAATTGGGGGGTGTCTTATAAGTATGTGACTGTCTTGGAGAAAACAGAATTCTTGCAGAGAGGAGAGAATAATGCCTTACAGCTTCTGCAGATGTTCCAAGACCACACTGATTAGGTGGAACCCAAATTCAGCTGCCCATCCTTGTACTTAAAACGAGTCATATATGCAACCAAAGAGGAGTGAGGGGAGTTTCTTTCTTAAATCTTTCCCACACTCAAACCTTAATGACATAGGAAGTTGGGTTTTAGGCACAGACCACCTTTATGAAATTCACTATGTGAAGTCGGACTATTCTCATGGCTCCTTCTTTTAAAGCAATGTAGAAACAAGAGTTGTCCTTCCTGATTCATTGGGTAACATTGCTCATTCTTGGGCAACACAGGCAGACTCCTTCACGGAGGTGTCTGACATTGTTTCTTAGGTTCAGTGTTTCCTGCTGTTAGGAGCATTATTGTCTCTTGTTTGACTCACCCACTTAATGAGGCTCTTCCAAGAGATCAAATGTAATTTTTCAGCTAGTTGAATAAAAGTTCACTCCTTCGCCCTATACATGGAAAAGACAAATAGAAAATAGCGATTTCTGCCTATCATTTGTGAACCCTAAATCATATACTTCATTTGTAAACTGATATAAATTTCCAACTCTAAGTTGGAAATTTTTAGGGGATTCCCAGTCCAGATCAGATCCCATGTTACTTATTGCATTCTGCCTGCATCAGATATAAATTCTTATCCCTATAAACACCTCCAAATAGGAGTTTCACCACTTGCCCACAATATCAATGATGAATTATTAATTTGGGACAAGTGATTGTAGAATGCTCGTAGGTAAAAGAATCTGATCCTCAAACACTTATTTTTTTTTAATCTGTCATGTCCAAATTCATATGGGAGTAAAGTTAGATTCTATAGAAAATTCATTCATCAAGATAATTAGTCTTCCCTTTTAAATGAAGTACTTCAGTGTTTAAGGCATTCTAAACATTATAAACTAAAAATAGAAATTTAATTAACTTGTTTTGAAGGCTCATTTTATCTGTTAACTAAGAATATGAAAGAATCATCTGGTCACAATGGCTATTATCAAGAAAACAAACGGCAGCAAATGCTGGCAAGGACAGGGAGGGACAAACATTATTCACTGCTGTGGGAGTAAAAACTGGGGCCACCACTGTGAAAATAAGTAAAGAAGTTTCTTTTTAAAAACTAAATATCAAGCCGGGCATGGTGGCACACGCCTTTAATCTTAGCACTTGGGAGGCAGAGGCAGGCGGATCTTTGTGAGTTCAAGGCCAGCCTGGTCTACAGAGCGAGTTCCAGGACAGCTGGGGCTACAGGAAGACCCTGTCTCGAAAAGACCAAAAAAAAAAAAAACCCACAAAAAAACCCCTAAATATCTGGGACTGGAGAGAGGACTCAGCAGTTAAGAGAACTGGTTGTTCTTGCAGATGACCCAGGTTCCATTCTCAGCACCCACATGGCAGTTAACTGTCTGTAACTCTAGTTCCAAGGGACACTCTCTTATGACCTCAGCAGGCATTGCACAACATGGATGCACTTACACACATGCAGGCAATACACTCATATGTTAAAAATAAAAATAGTAAATAAAAATTTAAAAATCAAAAACATTGAACTACCATATGACCAAGCTGTACCCACTCTTAGGCATAGTCCCACAGGAATTCTTGCACATCAGGCCTTTTACTGCAGTATTCAAAATAATGAAGAAATGGAACCAACTAGATATTCATTATCAGATTAATGGATAATGAAAATGTGGTACATATTCTCAAGGACCAGAAATGTGCATAAGATGATGAATTTGTTTCTTATTGATAGTCAAATATTTATGTTTCAAAGATGTAATGCAAAAATTGTGTATAACGTTGTTGAAAAGCCAGCAATAGCATCACCTTTGATCAATATTAATACCAACATTAAAATAATACTTTAGCAGACTTGTAATAAAACACTGAAGCCTTGGTATGAAATTTTGTATATAATTCAACAAATTTTAAAATTGTTACTGATTTACCAAAGGAACTTTTAGGGGTATACATGTAGTTGAATCAATGCAGGAATATCTCTCTTTCTTTCTCTCTCTCTCTCTCTCTCTCTCTCTCTCTCTCTCTCTCTCTCTCTCTTGTATGTATCTAGTACTGGGGATAGAACCCAGAGCATTGAACATAGAGAGGAGAAAATGCTAATATTTGTTATAGTATAGTTTTACCAAATACAGATAATTTAGAAGAAAGTAGAACAAGTGCTCTACTGAATTAAAACTACAGCCTTTTGTTCTTGCTATGTGTCTCAGTCTGGCCTTGGACTTGTAATTCTACTGCTTTCGCATTTATAGTAGCTGCAGTCACAGGCATTTATCACCATAACAGGTTTGGTTGTCATCTTTAAGTAGAGGAAAAAGGAAGAGTGATGTGGTAAGGGTTTAACTTGCTTATAATGTAGGGGAGGAGCATCATCAGTTGTATCAGCTGAATGAGTGAAGTAACACACTCCCAGAAAAACAAACGACGAATGGTATCTCTCGTCTGTGGATGCTAGCACCAATTACCTAATTGTATGGCAAACTGAGCAACGTTAATGTGATCTGAAAACAACTGCACTCTTATATTGTAGAATCCCCTAAAAAATAAACAAATAAAAATTGAGAAAAAAAGAAAAAAAAAAGAATTCACATCTTCCCCTTTAATTTTATATTACACTAAAAATATGAATACATATTTTCCTCTCATATATGGTAATTGTTCATTACAATGTCTGAAAATTAGTAAGTTAATTCTAGAGCCCATTAGGACATTCACATTATAACATTACAGTTGCTTTCAGATAAAAAGAAATATAACAAGCTGGGCGTGATGGCGCACACCTTTAATCCTAGCACTTGGGAGGCAGAGGCAGGTGGATCTTTGTGAGTTCAAGGCCAGTCATCTTTAAGTAGAGGAAAAAGGAAGAGTGATGTGGTAAGGGTCTAACTTGCTTATAATGTAGGGGAAGAGCATCATCAGTTATATCAGCTGGAAGCAGCTTTCTGTGTTTTGAAATCAACTTTCCTTTAGGTTCTACAGAGCTGATTACCTTTTATAGCGTTTTTCATCCCTCACTGGGTCTCAGCTCTCCCTTTCCTGGGCCATATGATCTTTCAAAAGAGAATATCTGAAACTGCTGACATTCTCTGTCTATAGAATCTGAAATTATGAATAGGTTATGTTAAAATATTTTATTTTATTTTATTTTAGGTGTATGAATGAATTGCTTGCATTTGTGTAAGTGCACTTGTGTCATGAAATGCCTGTGGAAGTCAGAAGAGGGTGTTGGATTCTGCAGGAAATAGAGTTATTAATGATTGTTAGCCACCATGTGGGTGCTGGGAATTGAACCCAGGTCCTTTGGAAGAGCAGCCAGTGCTCTTAACTGCTGAGCCATTTCTCCAGCCCCCATTTAAATAATATTTGGAAAGTTCTGTAGATAGGATATTTGAGACTAGAGAGATGGCTTAGGGGATAAAATATTTCCCAACAATCCTGATGACTTTAGTTCAATCCCAGGGACTGGGATTGAATAAGAGAACAGGTTAGCCTCTGAGTTCCACAAATATGTTATTGCAGGCAGGGGGACATAGACATGCACATACAAATAAACACACATAAAATAAATATAATGCAATAAAATTTAGAAAAAAGAAAGGAGTTTGTATTAAAATTAGATATTCTAATTAACCCCTGATATAAAGTGAACAAGTAAAATGAACAATATGTGGTAAAGAAAGATCAATAAGAAAGACCAGAAAGGAGGTTAGAGAGAAGGCTCATTGGTTAATAGCAGTGGCTGCCCTTACAGAGATTGAGGTTTTGTTCCTGGCCCCCACATGGCAGCTGCAGATGTCCTTAACTCCAGTTCCAGGGAGATCTGATGGCCTCTTCTGGCCTCTACAGGTATTGTATGAGATGCAAGCAAAATACTCATACACATAAAATGAAAAAAAATTTTAAAGCCCATAGGGAAAACATGTTCCCTTTTACTACCATGCACCTTAGGATTCATGTGGAATGAGACTTCACAGACTGAATTTTTAAATTTTGGCATAATTTGATAGTAGAGAGTTAGAAAACTTTAGCTTTCATTCTATGTATGTAATAATATTATTTGTTGGGAAATCTTGAAGAGCTGGGAAATTTCTTGTAACATTTAAACATCTTCTTTTGATCTTTTTTATGAGGGTTTATTGACTGATTGATTGACTGACTGATTGATTGGTTGGTTTTATGTGTAAGAGGGCATTGGATCCCATGGAACTGGAGTTGCTGGTGGTTATGTGCCACCACACCATGTGAGTGTTGGGAACCAAACTATGGTCCTCTGCGAGAGCTGTAATTGCTTTTAGCCACTGAGCCATCTCTTCAGCACTGTCCCCCACCGCCCATCCCACTTAGTCTTTTGACAAAGTTAAAAAGAATAAATGATATTTAGTTTAAAAATCCCAAAATAAGTAACATTCCATGTTTCAAAAGTGTGTAACATTGAATGTGAGTTAATTTTTATGTTTTACTCTTCAGAGTCTGGGTTTATGTCTTTGTATACAAAGAAATACTTAGAGCATAACTGATGATATGTGGTAGGAGAAATTGTGGTAACTTAGAAATCCAGAAGTGCTGGGCTTGGTGGTGCACGCCTTTAATCCTAGCACTTGGGAGGCAGAGGCAGGCAGATCTTTGTGAGTTCAAGGCCAGCCTGGTCTACAGAGTGAGTTCCAGGACAGCTGGGACTACAGGGAGACCCTGTCTCGAAAAGACAAAAAAAAAAAGAGGAAAAGAAATCCAGAAGTGACAGAATACTTAGTGTTGTTTTGTTTTTTAAATAACATTTTTCTTTCTCTTGCAATCTAAATTGAACATCAAGTAAATAACATGGTTATCCTTAGAATGTATGATAGAATTGTACAAGACTCACCAGACAAATAAAATAGGTAGCAAAGAAGGGGACACGTGTTTATATTTCCAGGACTCAGAAAGCTGAGTCAGAAAGATTATGAGTTTGAGGCCAGCCTACCCTACATGTTGAGACATGAATAAAATAATAAATAAATAAAATAAATAATAAACTGCACACAGCATTTCTGTCATAGCCCAGCCCACTCCCCCTTGTAGTGTCCTAAATAAAGTTTTATTTGGGTTAAAGAAGGCCTGATTTTAAAGCATATTACATGAGATTAAAATGAAATCATATTATTTAAAGGACTAGTGCATCATATGAGAGGGAAAATTATGTAATTTGTTTAATTACTAGTGATGTTTAACATGACTGTGTTGTTAAAATGGTGTCCATTGGGTATTTCCAATGTAAGCTAATTTTTTTTATTTTATTTATTTCTGTATGTGTATGAATGTACTGTCTGCATGCAGGTTTGTGCACCCGTGTCCTGCAATGCCGTGGAGGTCAGAAGAGGGTGTCGGATTCCCCTGGAACTAGAGTTCTCCTGGAATTGGAGTTTCAGACGGCTCTTGGCCGCCATGTGGGTGCGAGGGATCAAACCTGGATCCTCTGTAAGAGCAGTCGGCGCTCTTAACCGCTAGGCCATCTCTCCAGTCCCATCTAATTTTTTTTTTTTTATTACACTTGTGGGGAGAGAACACAGAATGAATTCAACTTGATAGATAGACTACAAAATAATGGTCAATATTTTCAATGAAACGCTAAAATCTGTTTCATATTGAAGAAGATTGACAAGATATACCAACTCTTGGGGCTGGAGAGATGGCATCGTGGTTAAGAGCGCCGACCGCTCTTACAGAGGACCCGGGTTCGATCCCAGCACCCACATGGTGGCCGAGAAACTCCAATTCCAGGAGAACTCCAGTTCCAGGGGAATCCGACACCCTCTTCTGACCTCTGCGGCATTGCACGACACGGGTGCACAAACCTACATGCAGACAGTACATTCATACACATAAATAAATTAATAAAATTTAAAAAAGACATACCAACTCTTGTGAGACTGTAAGCTTGTTGCTGGGATAAAGGGAGGAGAGGGCAAATGCTGTTTATACCCACGACCCCAGAAGAAATTTTAGCCAGAGCAACCAAATCCAAGATATGAGGTGAGGGGTGGGGGTGCGGCTCAGTTGGTAGAGTGCTTGTTCAGAATGCATGAAGCTCTAGGTTCAGTCCTTAGCACAGCATAAACTGTCTGGCACTTAGGGCTCTATGGCCACTGAAACTAGATAGAAAACACGGAGAGCTGGGCATCATGGTACACAGCTGTAATCCGAGCACTCAGGAAGTTAGGCATAAATTCAAGGCCAGCTTAAGCTACATTGTGAAATCCTTCATCAAAATAACAAAGCCAGGGAAATGTAGCTCAGTGGTAGAATACCTGTCAGCCATGTGGAAAGGTCCTGGGTTTAATCCTTAACATTGAAAAAAAAGTGTGTGTGTGTGTGTGTGTGAGTGTGTGTGTGTGTGTACCCCCAGTGATATACAACTGTTCACTAACTGAAATGACTGCCTTTAAGACAATGACAGATAATATTAATCTATTAAGTACACTGCTTGTATTTAAAATTAGAACTGGGTATAGTGGCACATACTTATAATCCCACTGTTTGGAAGGTAGAGGCAAGAAGGCCAGAAGTTCAAGGTCATTCTTGGTTTCATAATGAGTTCTAGGTCAGCCTGAGACGAAAGCTTGATGCAACAACAGCAATGATAAAGCAGTTATAAAAACAGAAAGACGGGGCTGGAGAGATGGCCTAGCGGTTAAGAGCGCCGACTGCTCTTGCAGAGGACCCGGGTTCGATCCCCAGCACCCACATGGCGGCCGAAAGCCGTCTGAAACTCCAGTTCCAAGGGAGTCCGACACCCTCTTCTGACCTCCGCGGCGTTGCACCTCACGGGTGTACAGACTTGCATGCAGACAATACATTCATACACATACGGAAATAAATAAAAAAATAAATAAAAAAAACCAGAAAGACAGGAAGTGGTATTTTTACTGCAAATGATAGATATTATTTGTATCATTGGAGTAAAATGCAAAATCAGGTTATAGATTATATGTATTATTTTATCATTAGTTATTCATTTTGAACTTTGCATGCTATGGGTATATAATAGAATGCTTTTGGATTCAGGAAGGACAATAATGTATTTTGAGGCAAAGGAACATTATATCTATAATTTGTTTTCACATGACTACATGAAGAAAATAAGGTACTGAAATGTGGTTGAGTGATGAGTTAACTCATACTTTGATTTCTTGTATAATTTGGAAAAATACCTTAGATCCTGTTCTCCAATTATCACACTCACTATTTCTCACGTTTTCTTGTCCCTATTTGTAAAGATTTTATATTCAGATTTAAAAATTTATTTATGTTATAGCCTTCGTGTGAGCTCTGTCTCATGGAGACATGTCTGAAAGGTTATCTTTCCCAGTTTCTGATGGTTGTAGAATTCTATGATCTCTTCAGCTAATAAGAGGCCACCATCTCTTGCATAGGGTAGCTTTAAAATTTTTTTTTAATTTTATTTATTTATTTCTGTGTATGAATGTACTGTCTGCATGTAGGTCTGTGCACCCGTGTCGTGCAATGCCACGAAAGTCAGAAGAGGGCGTCGGATTCCCCTGGAATTGGAGTTCTCCTGGAATTGGAGTTACAGACTGTTCTCAGCCACCATGTGGGTTCTGGGGATGGAACCCGGGTCCTCTGCAAGAGCAGTCGGCACTCTTAAGCACTAAGCCATCTCTCCAGCCCCAGGGTAGCTTTTTTGATGACTGGCATGTGATATGCCTGTCTGTAAATACAAGATTCCATAGTTAGTGTATGGTAAGACATTCCATTTGTCTAGTGATCTGACCCCTATGGCTTTTCTCTAGGCTCTATGTCCTCTCCAGCCCTGTGCATTGGGCTGAGTTTATAGTGGCTCTCATGGATTCACTCCCACTGACAAGGTTCCAAGTCCAATTAGAGAGCTGTTGACCATCCCCCCAGACAACAGTGCCTCCATTACACCAATAAAGTAGTTTGCTGGGCAGCTCATCATGGTGGTCAGAGTTTGGCTCTGTGCTGTACCGTTCATTGACCCTGTCTTGTAGCAGTGTGCACATTGTCTAGCATTACGAGCGCTTAACTTCAGATAGAAAGATTCCAGGTTGAAGCTGGGTGTGGTGGTGCACACCTTTAATCCTAGCACTTGGGAGGCAGAGGCAGGCGGATCTTTGTGAGTTCAAGGCCAGCCTGGTCTACAGAGTGAGTTCCAGGACAGCTGGGGCTACAGGGAGACCCTGTCTCAAAAAGACCCCCCCCCCAAATAAAGAAAGATTCCAGGTCAGTTCCTGTTCCATTAGACCCAGCTCTGAAGCATCCGCTCTGAACAGTAGGGCCTCATCCTCTATTTCTGGTAGATAATAAAAAGCTTTGTACATAGCCTGCTTCATTTTGAGAATCACTTGGGTAGCTCTCACCAACTCCTCAAAGGGAGGTTTCCTCGGTCTTACACTGTGTTCCCTGCCACACAGCTACCAGGTTGTACAACCCATACACTAATGGTCAGACAGTGTGTGTGAATGTCTCATGGTATCTTGGGTGCATCACATCACACTCTTGATTTCCCAGACTCTCAAGCTCCAATCATCTCTATTCTTTCTGCTTCCCTTACCACTCCTGCCCTCCTTCACCAGCCCCAGCACTCCCATCATTCCTACCTCCCCTTCTCCTGACCTCCCCTCACCTCCTATCATACCCTCCTTTTATCTCCCCCTCCTCCCTTCCAAACCCAATGCCCTCACCCTTTCACCCTACCCCTTAGTAACATCTGCTCCTTACTGTCCCCCTGTTTGGGGATTTTTCTTTTCCTTCACCTCCACTTGGCCCTTCCAGTTTCTTGGCTCCTCTTGTTACATCAGGATATATACTCAGGTTGGGGCATAGGTGTTATAATCCACAATGAGGGAGAACATGCATCGCCTGGTTTTCTGTTTTTGTGTTACTTCATTCGGAATAAAATTCTCTAGCTCCATCCATTTACCTGGGAGCTTCATAATTTCATCTTTCTTGCTGCTGAGTAGTACTCAATTGTGTAGATGTATCACATTGCATTATCCATACAAAGCTTGTGGGACATTGAAGTTGTTTCCATTTCTTCACTACTGGGAAGAGAGAAGCAACAAACATGAATGCACAGGTTTCTTTACAATATGATGACTTCTTTGAGTATATGCCAAGGAGTGGTATAACTGGTTTGTGTGGTAGGTTCATTTTCAGTCTTTTGAGAGTTCCCCATACTGTCTTCCATTGTGGCTGCACTCATCTGAAAAAGTGAACCCTCATTTGCCGCAGATATGTCTTATTATTTTTTGGCTACATAGTGCCTGTGTTACTTTATTAAATTACAAAACACCAAAATTAAGTAGGTAAAAGATACTTAAAAGTGAAAATAGGAAAGCAAAGTATGAGCCAACACAAATGAAGTAGAGAATAGAGAATAAGTTAGAAAATAAAGGCTAAAGCCAGGAGTGGTGGTACATGCCTTTAATCCCAGCACTCAGGAGGCAGAGGCAGGTGGATCTCAAAAAGGAGATCACAAAACCATTTTCCAAAGGTGTAGGAAGGTGGAACCAAGACATGCTACACATTCCCAACCCCAATTACAAAGCTCTTTAAGAAATGTATTTTATTTTTATTTGATGCCTGTGAGTGATCGGCCCACATGTCTATAAGTACACTTAGTGTGTGCAATGTCCACAGAGGTCAGAAGAATATTTGATTCCCTGGAACTGGAGTTACAGATGGTTGTTGACCACCATAATGGTATGGGAACTGAACCAGGTCCTCTGCAAGAGCAGACAGTGCTTTTAACTGCTAAACCATCTCTCCAACCCACCCCCATTACAAAGTTTTTAATAGATACTTTAAACATTAGCATAGTGTCTTACTGTGTTTCCTAGATTTATCCCAAACAACTGAACTCAAGCTATCCTGTTACTTCAGTTTTTCAAGTGCTAAGACTGTAGACTTGAACCACTGTTGCCAGCTTGGGTTGAAATATTTAATGTCTGTATATCAGGCTACGTGATTGTGTCTGTGTGCTTTTAACTGATAGACCTTAAAAATCAAAAAGAAGCCAGGCTTGGTGGTGCATGCCTTTAATCCCAGCACTTGGGAGGCAGAGGCAGGCGGATCTCTATGGGCTCCAGGCCAGCCTGGTCTATAGAGTGAGCTCCAGGCCAGCCTGGTCTATAGAGTGAGCTCCAAGCCAGCTGGGACTAAAGGGATACCCTGTCTCAAAAATACCAAAAAAAAAAAAAAAATAGCCAGGTATGGTGGCATACCCCTTTAATCCTAGCATTCAGGAGGCAGAGGCAGGGGGAATCTTTGTGTGTTCAAGGACAGCCTGGACTACAGCAGAGTGAGAGTGAGTTCAAGGACAGGGAGACCCTGTCTCAAAAAGACCAAAAAAAAATAGTAAAAAATAAAAATAAAGATACCCGAGTCATTCCTGATGGTGATGATTGGTGATAAGTCATAGAGGTCAATTTGATGAATGAAAATTTCAAAATTAGGACGTAGAAAAACGAGTTTTTTTTCAAGCCTAGCTAGTAAGTGACCACGGACAAGTCACTTCACTTTGAACCCTAACTCCATCTTCTATATAATGGCAAACCTGGCATGATGATTGCTTATGTGTTTGCATTTTTACATTAGGCTTCTGAAACTCTCATACAGAATAGTTAAAAAGGCTTATCAATTGAATTCCAGTTCCTAAGAGTTGACATAATTTAGGTAAAATGCAATTTACATTGAATAATATTTTATATATTCAACTTATATTAAAATATGAGTATGACTCTAAGACTATATGATAGGATTTTTCTCTCAGATATTGCAGAGGAAAAAGGAGATTAACTGTATTAAGTTTTCTCTTATGTTCTCTTTTTATTTATTTAATTATTTTATGTGTGAAAATAACTTTAGTTATCTCCAAACATCCTTTGGGGACTAAAAATCTACCCATTATCTATCTATAGATTTATTTATTTATTTATTTATTTGTTTGTTTGTTTATTTATTTATTTTGGTCTTTTCAAGACAAGGTCTCCCTGTAGCCCCAGCTGTCCTGGAACTCACTCTGTAGACCAGACTGGCCTTGAACTCATAAAGATCCATCTGCCTCTGCCTCCCGAGTGCTAGGATTAAAGGCGTGAGCCACCACACCCAGCTTTGTTTTATTTATTTTCTTGCATGTTATTTCACCTTTTTCCACTGTTTCCGTGTCTCTGTTCAATTTCTTTTGTACACATCTTTTATTATTGAACTTATTTTTCCTGTCTCTGCTACTGTCAGTTAGAGGTGGCATTTTCTAAACCATTTACTGGTGAGGATAGAGAGACTGACCTGGGCCTTTTTCCATCTTATGCCTGAATGTGAATGCGACGGCTGGAGATGCAGCTGCCATTGTGGACACCTTAGGAAAAGAGTAATGGTTTGCTGGCAGGACCTGGCATGTTACCACTTCATGGAGCATAGTCACTGTTCTTTCCTTGATCTACTGACCCATGTGCTTTTATGTGAAAAAGAAAGCACTGTCATTGGTAGTTATTAAGAAACATTAAATGGTGGTATACATCTTTAGTCTCAGCACGGAGGCAGAGGAAGGTGAATCTCTATGAGATGGAAGGGAACCTGCTTTATATAGCAAAATCCAGGTCAGCTGGGGCAAGGAAAACCCTGTGTCAAAGCAGGTAGATGGGACTGAGCATGTAGCTCAGTTTGCTTGATCCTTAGCACCACACCAAGAACCCCAGCACTTGAGAGGTTCAAAGCCATTCTCTGATACATAAAACTGATTGTCTAATTAATCCAAAGAAAGAAAAGTCCAGAGTAAAAGACCAAGTTGAAGACAGAATTCTTTCTGCTCAATTAAGTTCACAAATTGTTAATTTGACTGAAATGCTACAATATGACTATTTCACATATGAACAAATATATTCACAAGTGTAAGTTGCTAATATTGGAGTGTGTTAACATAGCAATCACTGCAAAAAAAATATGGCTCCTGAAATCCAAGAACCACCGTGCTAGAAAGAGCAGCACAGCAAGGTAGTATGTTTGAATCCCAGGCCAAGTTTGGCCTTCTCATCAGTTTAAAATCCATTGTGCTTTGCTTTCTTGGGAAGAACTGCAAGCTAATAAGGTGGTAGCGATGTGGCCTTGGAGATAGAGATAGACATCCACTCTACACTGTTTATTTTCCTTTTTGCTGTGAGCAAATACTAACAAGAAGCAACTTAAGAAGAAGATCCAGGGGTGGGGGCAGTGGGAAAAATGGCATCAGGAATGTGAGGTGGCAGGTTATATTGTGTTTGCAAGTCAAAGGGTGAACGAAGATACTTGGGGAGCTGTGTGGTCTAAAACCTCAAGGCCGGAAACTCACTTCTTCCAGCAGAGTCCCACCTTTCAAAGGTTCCATAACCTTCCAGCCTTGAGGATCCAGTGCTCAAATGCAGGAACCTATGGTGGGCATGTCATATTCAAACCACAACTGGCCAGCACAGGTATCAAAATTTGTATGTTATCAAGGTGAGACTTTATGGATGTCATGAAAAGCAGTTACAACAGTCTCCTAAAAGACAGAATTGGTTGAGGCTGGAGAGACAGCTAAGTGGTTAAGAGCACTGACTGGTCTTGCAGAGGACCTGAGTTCAATTCTCAGCACCCACATGGGAGCTAACAATCATTTGTAACTCCAACACCAGGGGATCTGATGCCCTCTTCTGACCTCCATGGGCATTGTACCTGTGTACACCTATCTTCATGAAGCCAATGAACTTTTACACATAAAATAAAAATAATAAAATATTTCTAAAAGACAGAATTGGCAATATGTGAGCTTAATGCAGAACAGGTACATTTTTGCATAGATAAATGCATTTAATTTTTTAATTAGTATTGCAGAATTTCTTATTTTATAAAAGAGCAACTCATGGGGCTTGGAAAGATGTCTCAGTGGTAAAGAAACACTTGCTGTTCTTCCAGAGGACCTGGGTTGAATTTCCAGTACCCACGTGGCAGCTAACAACCACCAGTAACTCCTGTTCCAGAGGATACAACACCCTCTTCTGGCCTCTGTGAGGATTGCATGCATGTGGTACACATACATGCATGCAGGCAAAACACTCATACATATAAAATACAAACCATAAATAAGATATTTAAAAATAAATAAAACAGCAACTAATAAAGAAAAATATTTCCTAATGAGGATATCCCAGTACAAAATTGAATGTTATGTATTTTGCTTAAAGCAAAAAGTCTTCAGCTGGGCATGGTGGCACCCACCTTTAATCCCAGCACTATGTATGCAGAAGTAGGAGGATCTCTGTGAGTTCAAGATCAGCCTGGTCTACATAGCAAATTCCAGGCCAGCTGGGGCTACAGGGAGACACCTTCTGAAAAAATAAAAGCAAAAAGTCTTCTCATTATATAAACCTTGATCTCATTTGTACAACATGGTCTGGCAGAACGATTCAATTTACATCTATACTAATTTTAAAAGGGGTTTTAAAAAGGAAGTAACCAGATTAAAGAAAGTTCTGTAAAACAAATGTGGACAACAGGGATTTATATCTCCATTTAACTCAGATGCATTACCGTTTTTATCAGAGTCTGTAAACCATTGTTGTTTAATATACACATATTTACTTTTACTAAGTCCTAAGACACCATGTATCCTGTAGACAGTGTCTAGGCAAAACTGGGTACTTGTTGAACTCACGTCAATTATATATGCATTAATTGAATATACACCCGTGTCCTTCTCCCACCCCTCCCCCCTTCCCAATTCACCATTTCAGCCCGTTTTCTGATGCAGTCTTTCTGTTGTTGTTCTTTTACTATGCATCCCTCTCCATGAGAAATATTTATATCTGGGTTATTGGTGCCAGCATCCACATATGAGGGACACCATTTGTCATTCGTTTTTCTGGGACTGTGTTACTTCACTTAACATAATATCTTCTAGCCCCATCCATTCACCTGCAAAGTTCATGATGTTGTCCCTCTTTACCACTGCATAGAACTCCATTGTATACATGTACCACATTTTCTCTAACCACTCGTCAGTTGAGGGGCACCTGGGCTGGTTCCAGCTTTTAGCTATTGTGAAAAGAGCTGCAGTAAACATAGCTGTGCATGTATCTTTGCAGTAGGATGTGTCTTGTGGGTATATACCCAGGAGTGGTATGACTGGGTCAAATGGAAGGTTCATTTTGAGTCTTCTAAGGGTTCTCCACACTGCTTTCCATAGTGGCTATACAAGTTTACATTCCCACCAGCAATGGATGAGTGTTGCCCTTTCCCCACAACCTCTCCAGCACTTGGTATCATTCGTGTTCCTGATCCTAGCCAGTCTTATTGGAGTAAGGTGATATCTCAAAGTGGTTTTAATTTGCATTTCCTTAATTATCAGTGATGTTGAACACTTCTTAAGATGTTTCTCGGGGCTGGAGAGATAGCCTAGCGGTTAAGAGCACCGACTGCTCTTGCAGAGGACCCGGGTTCGATCCCCAGCACCCACATGGCAGCTAAGACTCCAATTCCGGGGCTGGACAGATGGCCTAGTGGTTGGGAGCGCCGACCGCTCTTACAGAGGACCCGGGTTCGATCCCCAGCACCCACATGGCGGACGAGAACCGTCTGAAACTCCAATTCCAGGAGAACTCCAGCTCCAGGGGAATCCGAGACCTTCTTCTGACCTCCGCGGCATTGCACGACACGGGTGCACAGACCTGCATGCAGACAGTACATTGATACACATACAGTCCAGTCTCTATTTCTCCCTTTCTTGCCAGTTCTCCCCTGGAAGCCAAGATGGGGATTCTTCTTATGTGCATTTCTTGGCCCGGGGATGTAGCTGGGCTGGTAGATTGTCTGCTTGGCATGTATGAGGCCCTAGGTTCCAGCCTCAGCACTGCAAAACCAAAACCAAAACCACTCTACAGGGGTTGAGAGATGGCTCAGTGTTTAAGAGTACTTGCTCTCCGAAGGACCAAGGTTCAGTTCCCAGCACTCACAGGTGTTCACAACTGCCTGTAACCCCAGTTCCAAGGGATCTAATGACTTCTTCTGACCCCAGTGGGAACTGAACTCAGATGTACACACACACACCCTCACAAAAATAAACAAACAGCTGGGCATGGTGCCACACATCTTTAATCCCAACATTTGGGAGGCAGAGGTAGGCCAATCTCTATGAGTTCTAGGCCAGCCTGGTCTACATAGTGAGTTCCAGGACAGCTGCGAGTACAGGAGACAAAAACAAAAAAAAAGAAAAAAAAAAAACCCAAGCAAAAATGAAACATGGTTTCTTAAATATTTTATTTATTATTTTAAAAAAAATAGAATAAATAAAAAAAAAGTTTTAAAAAAAAAAAAGACTCCAATTCCAGGAGAACTCCAGTTCCAGGGAATCCCGGAGCACCCTCTTCTGACCTCCGCGGGCCACCTCTTTCTTTTTTTTTTAAAAAAACCTACATGCAGACAGTACCAATCATTGACACATACAAAAATAAATAACAATGAAAAAAAAAAAAGATGTTTCTCGGCCATCACTAATTCCTCCTACGTGAAGTCTCTATTCAGATTCTTTGCTTGGTGCTTCATTAGTAAGATCAAAAAGTTATTCCTGGACACACTCTCAGCCCATGAAAGGAAAACACCAGAATTGACCAGAGTCCAAGACAACAGCCCAGAGAGAGTGGACTGTTTTTTTTTTCTCATCCACCTGTGCCCTTTTCTAGCCTAAGGAACAATCTGCGGAAAGAGGGGGCGTGGTAGAATGTAAGCGCTTCGATTGGGGTGAATGATTGAAACTACAGCAATGTAGTCTGACACTCATTTTGATCAACTTGATGAACATACAACCCTACCCCACCCGATGGTGGGGCTGTGGGGGTCTGGACACAACCAGCCTGTAAATTTGTTTCATATGAAGGATGCTTGTACTCATGGTTATCACTATTATAGCAAAAAATGAAAAAAAAAAAAACTGAGAGAAAGGATGCAGGGCATTTATGGCAGAACGCATGAAAAGGGGATTGGAGGTGGGGGGGTGGGGGGAAGGAAAGGGAAATATGCGTGGAACTGAATTGGAAAATGATGTATGAAATGCACAAAGCATCAATAAAAAAATGTTAAAAAAAAAAGAAAGTTCTGAAGCTGGAGAGACAGCTCACTAGGTAAAAATACTTGCTGAACAAACATGAGGAGCTGAGTTCAAATCTGCAGCATCCATATGAAAAGCTGGGTGTGGCTGCTTGCACCTGTAACTTCAGCTCTGTACTGAATGGATACAGGAGTATCCCTGGGGCTTGCTGGCTGTCAGCCTAGCTCCAGGGTCAGTGGGAGACCTTGCCTCAAGAGAATAAGTCAGAGTGATAGAGCAGAACACCCATATCCTCTTCTGCATCCACAAGCATGCATAGATGTGGGCACACCTCCACCACACACACACACTCACACACACACACACACACACACACACTCATGCCAGTCTTGGGAGCTTTCAAGGTTCTGAGAGAAATTGAGAATTGGAGAATTTTCAAATATGGAATGCTGTATTTGATACCCATGAGGACAGTTTCATTGGAATCCAAGCTTTCTCTCAAGATTTAGCTTTATTATATATAATTTATATTATAGTGTAGTATAATTTGAATATATATATATATATATATAACTTGATGTAGAAAAATAGGCATTTGAGAAATGTTTATTTTTAAACTGTTTTTAATTACTTTTATTTTATGTGTATGAATATATTCCCTATATTTGTGTAAGTGTACCCATGTTGAGCAATGTCCATAGAGGTCAGAAGAATGAGTCAGATCCCCTAGAACTGGAGTTATGGACAGTAGTTAGCTACCATGTATGTGCTAAGAATGAAACCCAGGTCCTCTGTAACACGAGACACTGCTCTTAATTACTAAGCCATCTCTCCAACCCAAGAAACAGTTATTAAAACAATGAGATTCAAATAGATTCCAGAGGGTGGAATTATGACCTAAGTCAGGCTTTTATTTCACCTGTTCGGTTTTCAGAACGTTTACTAGCTGAAAGCTCCCTGATTTCTGCACTGGCTCAAACAGTCTCAAGATCATCAGAAAGAGAGGAAGAGAAGCTGACCATTCATTCTTACCTGTGCTCTGCAGTACTTTCCATGCTCTTTGTTTATGCCAGGATAGCAGAATTAATAAAAATGTCTTGCAATACTTCAGGAAGTTAAGGAAAGATTTGGAAAGGATAGCCTCTCTACTAATTGGGTTCCTATCAAAATCACTTAGAGATTCTTAAAACTCTCTCAAAGGAAGTCTCATTTTCTGTGTGACCATTGGATAAATATTCTGCAAAAGAATTGCTTTTTTCAAGGGTCGAACAAATGTTCATTAACAAAGATTGCATATGTGAACCTTGACAGCTCTTCATCTATAGCCTGAGTAAATAGATTTCCTCTTTTGTTTCATTCTATAACAAGCCACACACAGAAATTCTACTAAATGTGGAAAAATAGAACTAAAGCAATCAGAGACTAACAGACCCATAGAGCTCTTGAGTGTAATTACTATGATGTTTCACTAATAGAAATCAGATAACATATGTATTACATGGAAACATGGACACCGTGGATGTGTACAATTCCCCAATCAGATAACGCTTGTAAAACGGAGAAATGACGAAATGTTCTGTATATGTCTCTCAGTGCTGTGCTAATCTCCTGAAATCACAAGGCAAAACGTAAGAGCTCCAGCAGCAGGGTCCCAACACCTCTGCTAAAGGAACACCTGCAAGGTGGGTTGTGGGCGACCTCTATTCAGAATTGCCTCATCACTCACAGGAAGGCTATCCAAGTAGACTTGTACCCTGTAGGCTTGAAGTTTGTCACAACAAAGTCTGCTTTTCCAGTGCTTTAAATTTTATTTTTTTTCACACTGTGTTATATTAACCTCTGGGAAAATCTCTGTCTCAATCTTAATCACTGTCTTTACAGAAACAGAAATGTTTTATCTAATATTTTAAAGACATGCATGCTAGCCATTTCATCGTATGCTGGCAACATAGTAGTAAGACCAGTGCCAGCAACTCCTGATTCTCCTCCTATTGCAAGACCACCCTAAGTATTTTCTTCAAAATATACATATATTTCTAAATATTTTATTTGTTATTTTTTACTTTATGTGAATGAGTGTTTTGCCTGCATTTGTATAAAGGCACTAGTGCTACGCAATGCCTATAGAGGTCACAAGAGGGTAGTGGAGTCTCCTGGACTGGATAGTTGTTAGCCACCATGTGAGTTCTGGGAATCTAACCCAAGTCCTCTGCAAGAACAGCCAGTACTCTTTTTTTTTTTTTTAATTTTTTTGAATTTTATTTATTTATTTAATGTGTTATTCAGTTTAGTGTTTATTTTTCCCCTAAAAACATGGACATGTCTTTTAATTCTTTCTTTTCTTTTTTTTTTTGTTTTGTTTTGAGACAGTGTCTCCCTGTAGCCCCAGCTGTCCTGGAACTGACTCTGTAGACCAAGCTGGCCTTGAACTCACAAAGATCCACCTCTCTCTGCCTCCTGAGTGCTAGGATTAAAGGCCTGTGCCACCACGCCCGGCCTTAATTCTCTCTATAAGTCAACAGTTCTTATTAAAGTTATATAGTCAATTGACAGGTATATATCTCATAAAGAAATAGATTTCCTATAGAGAATTTGGTACTTGAGAGATGGCTCCATGGTTAACAGTTTTTGCTGCTCTTACAGAGGATCCAAATTCAGTTCCCAACACCCATGTTGGGTGGCTCACAACAACCTATAACTCCACCTCTAAGAGTTCCATCACCTCTGACCTCATGTGCACATACCACCACAAACACACAGAGGCAATTAAAATAAAATAAATATTTATAAAAGAACTGAGATTCTAAGAGGCTCAATTAATATTTTGACAACCAAATGGGAACACGTAGAACTGGAATTCACAAACATCTATCTTACTCCAAGGCTGATATCCTTCTTTAAAAATTGAGGTAGTGGCCGGGCATGGTGGTGCATCCCTTTAATCCTAGCACTTGGGAGGCAGAGGCAGGTGGATCTTTGTGAGTTCAAGGCCAGCCTGGTCTACAGAGTGAGTTCCAGGACATCTGGGACTACAGGGAAACCCTGTCTCGAAAAGAACAACAACAACAAAAAAAACCCAACAACAACAACAACAAAATTTGAGGTAGTCACTAAGCAAGCGTGGTGGTGCATGCTTTATTCCAGCACTGGGGAGGTAGAAGCAGGCAGATCTCTGTGAGTTCAAGGCCCACCTAGTCTACATAGTGAGCTCCAGGCCAGCTGGGACTAAAGGGAGACCCTGTCTCAAAAAGACAAAAAAAAATTGAGGTAGTGAATACAGTCAAAATGCTTTATATACTTGAATAAAAACATTTTTATAAATCACTTCACTACATGCAATAAATTTATGGTAATACTTTTTTTCTTGAAATTCAGGCTGCTTCCACAGATCATGGCAAATCCAGACAGGGGCTCCGATGAGAAAGCATTAAATGTTCTTTTAAGCTATGACTACATGTGTCTCCAATATTCCCTATGGTAAAGCCACACCTCAGAGAAAGGAGAACTACAGAGTAGTTGCTGGAGAGCCCTTCCAGAGTTCATGACTACATATTGACAACCTAAAACCACTCTCCCTCAGGGTAAAAGTCACCACCTGAAGTTTCTTCTATCTAATTCTCCTTTTCTGAAAAAATAAAGTATTTTCTAATGAGCAGTACTTTTGCTATGTTTTATCAAATGTTACCATAGTTTTTTTGTTGTTGTTACCATAGTTTTTAACAACCTAACTGCCAACTCTTCAGTATAGAAAGATGCAACTCTGGGACAAAATGCTTGAGGTATCTGCTATAGTGTGCTTGTTATATGCTATGATTTAAATGGTTGTGTCCTTCTAGAACTCTTATGTTAAAAATATAATTACTTATTTATTGATGACAGGTAGCTGGGTGTGGGTTCACACTTGCCAAGGCCCACGTGGTGTGGAGGGCAGAGGACAACTTTCAGGAGACTGTTCTCTGTTTCTTTCACCTACGACCTTGGTATGGAACTCCAGTCATCAAGCTTACCCACTGAGCCATCTCAAAGGCCCCACATATGGGCTTTTAAAATTTTTATTGATTTCAAGGAACATAAAAGGAAAAAGCCAAGCAAAAGGGACGAAATAGTTGGAAGTAGAGCATAAAGCTAATTTTTTAAAATTTATGCTTAGTTTATGTGCATGAGTGTTTTGCCTGCATGTATGTAAATGAACCCATGTTATGCAATGCCCATTCCCCAGAAGATGACATCAGGTCCCCTGGAACTGGAGTGACTAAAGGTTGTTACCTGCTACATGGGTGCTGGGAACCAAACCCAGGTCCTCTACAAGAGCACCACTGAGCCGTCTCTCCAGCTCCTAAAGTTAAAATTTTAAACCTGTCATACATTATGCCCTAAAGGCAGCATATAATAGGAACAAATGGCTGTCCTGTGATCCGACTGAAGAGGAAAGTATTTTTGCAGAGCTGAAAGGCTTTGTTGTATCAATTCAAATGAACTAAGACAAATTTATCCTTTTGCTTGTTTGTTTTTGCTTGTAAGATCATATTTCCCAGAGCTTGTTTTATGATATAAATATATCAAAAGTTTGGGGCAAAATCTCTTCAAACTTCTCCATGCCAAGGTCTCAAAGAGATGAAATTTTGCTACCACATGGCCCCAAAGGAACATTTTCATTTTCAATTTTTATTAGAAACTACTTGGAACTCTCATAAGTGTCACTTATAAAACACTTATAAAAGTCTGCTTTCTAAGGAAGAAGCTTGGAAAGCACCCAGTGAATTTTTATATAATAGATAAGAAAACTGAGAGCCAGAAAGGCCAAAGGACTTAGTCAAGCAAGTACAGCTAATACATAAAATAAGGGGAGATGGGAGGGAGAAGAAGTCGTGCTAGAAATGAAAACTCGAAAAACGAACATCCTTCTCTGCTTTCTTCAAAATGCATAAATGTGAAATTTAGGATGTGTTTCCCATGTCACATTAATTTCTCCCAATGTCTCTTGCACTTATGAGATACTTCAGCTTCGACATTGTACACTGCATGTGTTTATTCATGCTTTAAAGGTTATATTTCTGCTCTACATCATTCCTAGTCTTTATTTGCAAATTTTTCCTCATAGATATGTATTGGTCTATTGGTTGCATTTTGAAACAAATTGTTTAGTGTTCTCACCCTTCCAGACTGCTTCTTCTTAAAGCAATAACACACAAAACTCCCCCAGTGACAGAAGCACCTGTCCTGCATTATTAATGGCAGAAGAGACAGATGTCTCACATTTGTATATGAAATATCTCTGGCAATGAGCACCTATAGCATCTATAGCTGGTTGCAACATTTTTTTTTCATTCTTCCACTTATATCCCTTAGTCCTAGACTTCCAGGTGTCAGACACTTGAGAACTATCCCACCTATCAGTTTACACCTCCCCACAGTTAAGCAGAAAATTCTAAGGACTCAAAACAGCTAAAAAATGTTTAATAAAAATCACTATTGCTAATTTGAAACCTAAAAGAAGGTAAGAATTTTCAGTGCTAATATTTTTATTTTTACAGGTGATTCCAACTCAATATTTCTTTACAAGTTCACAAAGGTACTGGGTCTGGTGGCCTACAACAGGAGGTCCCGGCTCTCAGGAGGCTGAGGCAGTGGGATTGTAAGTTCAAGGCTATTATATTCTACATATCTAGATGTCTCAGTTTGCTTCCACCTGTATAATCATAAAGTGTCAATCTAGATATAATTCCACTCAAGTTTAAGTTTTTAAACATAATCTTATACAAATATCCTTCCCTCCTATTTTACTTCTCACATCCAAACCACTCAAAGCTCTGTGGTCTCCTAGCCTTGTAGATCAGAATGCTTGAATTGTCTTTTCACCCACACAACAGTCATTTTTCAAAAATTCATGTTAAAGATATGCAACAAGGCAAACCCCAAATATAATCCTGAGCAAGTTTCAAGGCCGAAGCATGGTAAGAAATGTCACCATAAACATATTTACCATCTCCATGAACAGTAACAATTGTGATGTGAAAATCTCTCTCTCTCTCTCTCTCTCTCTCTCTCTCTCTCTCTCTCTTTCCCTGTTTATAAGTCCAGAGCAAAAATAAGCCTACAAAACCTACAGATGGTTGCTAGCCTCCATATGGGAGCTGGGAATCAAACCCGTGTTTTCTGCAAGAGAAGCCAGCGCTTTTAACCGCGGAGCCATCCCTTCAGCCCCATGTGTCCATTTTCTAATTAGCACACCAAGTCTCCAGCATTAGGAAATTTCAGTTTCCTGACATCCAGGTCGGTATTTGGACAAGGAATTAAAATGAGTGCAAAGGACAAGGAATTAAAATGAGTGCAAAGCTCACAAGGAAAAGGTATATATTCTAATAGCTTTTCCCATCTGAAATGAGTAAGGACAGGGCTTAACATTGGCACAATCATCCTATTTTTAAAATGTTGGTTGTTCTTCTTGTATTGTTTTTGCGTTTGGAGATGAGAATGAAACCCGGGGAGATTATGTAACAGAAAAGAATAAAACAAATGGACGAGGTCATCCTGGGAGAGAGATAACCTTACATTGCAGGTGCCAAAAGAAAGAGTGATGGGAGTTAAGTAAAGCCAAATAAATAGTGATTAGATTTTTAGAAGACAGAAGAAACAAGAGGGGTAAAAGTTGGCCTTGACAACCTATTTCTGACATTTTAAAAAGTCATAAGCCTACTCCAAAAACGGCCAGCAGAGGGCTCCATGCTAGGCGCGCTTGCTTCTAAATATTGGCTCTTAATGTTTATTGGATAACATTCCTATTATCTGTGGCTGAGAACCGAAAGGTGTTAATAACACCCTCCTCGCTGTTACAAACTGAAATAAAAACGAGAAGTGGGTAAGTATTGGTGTGCCGATCCACGCGGTCTCCACAACGCTGCCACTCAGGTGAGCGCGTCTGCTCCGGAAAGCAAACACTACTTTAACAGCAAGGCAAAACGATGAAAAGACTTATTTCATTTCCCTTCGAAACTCAGAATTCTTTCGCCGTTACGTGTGAGCTTTATTGGCTTAAGAAAAAGGAATCTTTTCTTAAGAGATATGAGTAAGTCTCAACGTGAAATGCAGCAGAATGTAAACGAGAAAACGGCTCGAATTAGGAATTTTTTTCTCAGCAGAAGTTGAGTTTTACTTGTATATTTTTGAAGTGCTTGAACTTTTAGATGATCTCTAAAATTAAGGAATGTGCTCAGAGTTGAGCTTTTAACTTATTCTTAGCAATAACCAGCTTTCAAACACCTGGGGGTGGGGGAATTGCGGAAAAGGAATTTAAAAGCTAATCTGAATTTGCTTCTACAAAATTCCTACAGAGGGCGCTGTTGCCCGTTCAATGACCGAGGGACCGCTCCCTGGAAAAGGTTTGCCTTGAAATTTCTAGGATTTTTTCAAATAATGCCCACATATCAGAATTAACTAGGATATCATGGCTAGGCATTTTTTTCAGTGTGCATATATTTTAGGTTTGGTTTGCTCTTAATAAAATAAGGTTTATTATTAATGAAGAAGTTAGATAACAATAATTATCAAAGAAATTTCTACTTTAAAATTTTTATGCTAATCTAATGTTAACATAGAACAAAATTATATTGAAAATTTTAAAATTCTACATAAATAAAACTACAAAATAGTAGTTTCATATGTAAAATTATGCCTCCAGGTTGCCTTGATTTATTAAACTTTAGAGTTTATTGAAGATTAATCAATGATATACCCCAAAGTGATTTAAGACATAGTAAACACATTTAGAAAAAAAATTAAGGTTTTTCCAATATTTTTGTTTTGGTCGAAATAAACTTTAGGTCATAAAAGACTTGCTGATTTGAAAGGGAGATGAGAATTATTTCTATTAATAACTGTGTATCAAAAATTTGACTTTCCAAATCTTTCAAGGTATCAACCTGGGGCTGTTTTCAGTCCTTAAAGGGATGTGGAGCCCATGACACAATGACATTAAAAATGATTTCCTGTGTCCCAACCAACCCCGGGGGTAAAAGAGACATCTCTGCTGATGCTAGGAAACCATACACGTTCTGTATGGTTTAAGGTGTTACATTTAAAGGAGAGGGAAGAGAGGAGGAAAGGGAGAAAGGGAGGGAAGGAAGGGGAGAAGGTGAAAGAGAAAACAAGGGAAAGAGAAAGAGGAGAAAGAGGAGTCAAGGGGGAGGGAAGGAGGGAAGGAAGGAAAGAGAGAGGAGAGGATGGAGGAAAAGGCAAAAAAAAATCCAATTGGAAGCAGAAAAAGGAGTTGTTTCTCAAGTTCCCTCTGCGGTTCTTTCGTTTCACTTACAGGAAATTAAAATAATGATGATGATGATGATGATGATGATAATTAATAATATCTGAAGAATTGTTCCTTGAGCACGGTTAGAGTCATCTGCCTTGCTGTAGTCTGGAGCCCTCAGCTTGCAGAGCCTCCGCCCCTGCTGGAACAGGACTGCGCAGCAAAGTCCAGGGTCTAAAGACAAACGCCCTTTGCAGATTCACTCCATCACGTTTAATAACTTCCACCCCAAGTTTCCCGACCCTCCTCATTTTCTCCTGTCTGTTTTCCTTCCCAAGGGCAAAGATCTTCCTTGGTGCCTCCCTTCTGGCTCCGGGGAACCTTCTGGACCCTGAAAAGAAGAAGGGAAACAGAGAGGGTGGAAAGGTGGGAAGGGGGTGGTAGAGGTGGTGAATATTGATTCCTCCTCCTGAAATTAAAAAAACAAAACAAACAAAAAAAAAAAAACTGTGTCTTTAAGGGCATCTATTCCAGAGGTTTGATTAACTTTGTTCTTCCTGTTATTCATGCTTCCCTTTAAAAAAGAAACTATAAACATCAAATATTTAAAAGAAAAATCTACTCTAAAATCAAACCACACAAAAAGAACTCTTATACATCCTAGAATGTTTCTCACTATCTCTTTGAAGAGCATTAAATCTTCTTGAAGATTCAGATGCCCCTTTCTTGAATCTGCCAGGTTAAAATAACAAATTATAGATAAGAGACAAAAATATAAGATGTGTCACACCTCTGTTAAGAAGGCTCAAAATTAACATTGACCGAATGTGCACATTTGTTGTTTCCAATATGTGAAAAAAATCAACTTCATAAAAATGGAGACTCTCCAAGCACATAGGAGAACAGAGAATCTGCTGCACGCACACAACCACCCACCCTCCCTTTCAGCAGCAAACATACAGACTATGACCTCCACACAGCATTCAAGTTTCCAAGTGTGTTAGGCAAAATCATCAAAAATGTTAGACATCCCTGTCATAACTAGCTTTTCAGCTCCCTAGTGATAATTTTTTTTTAAGTTGTGTATCTATCAGAGTGGAATGATAGCCCTTGAAATCAGTGACTCTGATTTTCAAAATATCCTTCTCCTGAACAAATATGAACAGGAAATTTGTGCTTGAAAATCTCAGTAATGGTCCCCTTTAGAAAAATCAACATAGAAAATTAGGGGCTATTGCCCCGATTTCTTGTCATGAATTGCTAAAAGACTTTAGCTATTAATGGCTACAATGATTCATCATTTTAATGTACATGTTTTTAATGTGTGTATTTGTATTAATCATCCCGAACAACTATCCTTTAAATGCATGTTTAGTGTGTGGATTCTGTGACCTAGAAGTACTTATGTAACTAAATGTGGGTATCTGAGTGTAAATACGTATTTATGATTTCTTTATAATATATATGTTCGTATCTGTAGGTTGTATCTAAGTCCTGTGTGTGCAATAATGTTTTTCTCTCAGCTGAGGCTTACTTCTCCAGCCTATTGTTTGAGACAACAGATATAAGTTGCAATGGGAGAGGAGCGTCGGATTTGGTGTGTATCCCCCATTTCCAATTATAGATGGATCATTACAGACAGCGGAGTCCTGAGAAGCTAGACATCTGCTCTTCACATGAATGCACTCACCTCCTAGAGACCAGGCTGCCATCATGCTCTGGAAACTCGTGGAGAATGTCAAGTACGAAGACATCTACGAGGTGAGCGGACACCCCAGATGCATTTTAAACCTTTGCAGATAGAAAATTTGGACTTCTTGACACCCCAACGGATATATTTTTTTAAGCTATTTACTCAGAGATTTCCGGTCGGGTTTCTGAGCTTTCTTTAACTTTTAGTTAGTCAGGCTGGCTCTGGGAGACTTCACTTTTCTGAAAAAGGGAGACTGTTAAGATTGAAATCTGGCAACTTTAGTTTAGGGACTATTTTTCCTATTATTATTTTTTTTCTTGCTTGCTTGCTCTCTCCTCCAGCCCTTGTAGGCTATGGTGGGGAATGCGGAGCCTTTGAATTTCGGCAGAGTGTCTGAAAAACAAACTGATAAAGGCAAGGACTCCCCTCTTTTTGAGTACGGAAGAGAATTGGGTTTTCTAGCTTCCTTGACTCGAGTTTAAAATTTTTACTTTTAATAAAATTTCTGAAATCGTTAAAAAACGGATCCAAGTGAAGGACAGAGAGGACGAGGAAGATACTAGACCCATGTTTGAAGGGAATCGACTACAGTATCAGGAGAGCTAGCATGGGCAATTTAGTATTTTTGCTTCGTATTTTGTTTTCTTGTGCTTTGCTTCTTTCTTTGCGGGTCAGTAAGCCCAAAAAGAGATCGCGGCCACCTCCTGTTTTGGGTTTGTAACGAAATCTCCTGCCCACCTTCAGCCCGCCCGACTCTCTGTGCCCATGCGAGCGCATCGCGTCTCGAGTTGCGCCTTCCGCCTCCCCCGGGCCCGACTCCGCTGCCGCAGTCCGGGTCCGCGTCGTGCGAGGCTGTCTCGGAACCTTTGGGGCTCCACGGCTACCGGGCGAGGTGACCCAGGGCGGCCCGGGAAGGACGGCGGGACCTGGCGCCACGGCCGGCGAGCGGGGGACACCCCTAGTTGGGCGCTAGAGGAAGGAATGTCCTGCTTTGCCGGGACGTCGAGGGAGGGAAGACAGACTTTAAAGTTTCGAGAAAAGCAAAGGTTTTATTAAAAAAAAAAAAAAAAATGAAGAAGGAAAAGGAGAAAGGAAGTTAGGGAAGGGGGAAGACCAAAGCGAGGCGGAAATCGCCAAGAGGGAAAGTTGGAGAAGCGCCTTCCTGGGACGCCGGACCGGCTGGACCCAGGGATGGAGGCGGGAAGCCCAGGCTAGCCAAAGGGTCCGGAAGAAACCTGAGCCCCTCGCCCGGCGAGGACTGGAGACTGCCCGGCGGGGGTTCGTCTACGCCAGCTGAGAAGGGGCGACAGAAGCCCTGGCCAGCCATTCCCTCATTGCTGGCCCGGTGCCTCCTAGCCACCTCGGAACCTCCTGTCTCCAGCAAGATGCGCCCACAGTCCGCGAGTAGAATCCCCAACTCTGCCAACCCTAGGACTGCATTTGGGGCTGAATGAGAAGGAAAGGGGGGAGAGATAAAGGAGAGAAAAGGCAGGAGAGAGAGTAAAAGAATTGACGAGAGGAGAGGGAGGGGAGAGAGAGAGAGAGAGAGAGAGAGAGAGAGAGAGAGAGAGAGAGAGAGAGAGAGAGAGAGAGAAAGAGAAGAGAAGAGAAGAGGAGAGAGAAGGCTCGGCAGGGTGACTCCAGGCTTTGCCTCCCCCTCGGTGGTTGGGTATTCACTGTAATGGGGAACCGCGCCTCCAGGCCTGGTGGGGTTTCTTTCGGTTCGGCCTCCCTTTCTTTCCTTAACAGGCGGGATAATGTTCATGTCCAGGGCATTAAACTATCCTAAAGAGCACACCACCCATAGCCTACTGGCGGAGCTGGGGCCGCGGTGTAAACAGCTGAGTATACTGAGTATACGGAGCGGAGCGGGATTAAAGTAATCAGAGTAACGCTGGTTTTTGATTATGAAAAATAGAGAGCTAAATGGGGGGGAGAGGGAGGGGTGGAGTGGAAGTGAGAAGAGAGGAGAGAAAGGGGAGGGAGAGAAAAAAGGGGGGAAGAGGGGGAAGAGGGAGGAAGAGAGGGAGAAGGGGAAAGAGGGGGAGGGAGAGAGGGAGGGAGAGAGAGAGAGAGAGAGAGAGAGAGAGAGAGAGAGAGAGATTGTTCTGGCTACCTAAATTTTCTGCACCCAAGCCAGGAGAATGCAGCTTGGTGGAAGGAGCCTATTTAAGTCTGGACTAAGGTTGAACTTTAACAGAAATGGCAGTCAGGCCAGTTGAACGGGTTCCTGAAACATCCCCAAAGATTTTCTGTTGCCCCTGGCTTTGCCTGCAAAGGATAATTTAGTGTACTTGTAGATCGATTGTATATGTTTTAAATTAGGTAAAAATTGCAGGCTCTACGCACTAAAGAGGAGAGTGCTACCTGGTATTCAGAAAGTCCCATCCCTTCTCAGTTCTTTAAAAAATAAGCTTAATACTCCACCTCACAAAAAGTCTTGGATCTTCACAGTAAACAACCGGGGCTACCAGTTTACTTTCTTCTCCCCGTCCGGATGACCAGGCAGTGCCTTTATATTTTGTCTTTTTAGCCTACACACCGAGCACCCAGGGCAACTAGTTTCTCTGATTGGAAATGTCTCCTCTCCTTAGTAGGACACCTAGGTTCTCAGGAAGCCCCCAGTACTGTTCCCCCCACACCGCCTAGTCCACAGAGCACAGGCTGCCTTACAAGCGTCCCCGCTCAGTTAATTGAAGTTCTGCCTCTTTCCTGCTAAACTTTTTCCCCACTCTGCCTTTGCCAGCCCCCTCGTCTGATTACATCTAGTAATTCTCCACTGAATGAACGTCATTTACAATAGTCGAGGAGCTCTGTGCTAGCTGCTGCTTCACGCTCCATTTGTCCTCCATTCTCCCTTTAAAGTACTCGTGTAATATTAATAGTCATGAATATCAATTATTATGAGGCGGTGTAGGGAAGCGGAGGGAGGAAGGGGCACCCGAGCAGTCTGAGCCCAGCTTCGGGTGGAAGAGGACTGTATCTGGAGCCCCAAAGAACCGGCAGAAGAAAGAGGCCAAAAAAGACAGTGAGAAACAGATGACCAGCTCTGTCTGTGTGTGACAGGCATCTCCAATCTTGCTGGAGAGGGATTTTTTTTTTTTTTTTTTTTTTGGCTTTTCCTGGAAACACCTCAAGCTCGTCTCTTGTGTCCAGCTCACTTCTCTGCTGGACTCCTTGACTTTTAAAAATTCATTGTTTGATTTTGAGCAGTAACCAGGCTTTTTTTTCCAGATGTTAGTCCACACCTATTCATCCATGGTGAGTTCGGATTCACATTGTACCAGAAGTGCATGCTCTCTCCTCTCACTGTCTCTCTGTCTCTGCATCTCTGTGTGTGTCTCCCTCTGTCTCTATCTTCCTTGGAGTGCCTTTGGCTTCGTAATTTAGCACTGTAATTGGACGAGGTTGCAGCTGCTTCTCTCTGCATTGTCTGTTCCCCGACCGAGCTCCAGGAGTCAGCTGGAAGGGAGGGGGGTGAGGCTGAACCAAAAAACTTTTTATTTGCCATTGCACTTTGGAAATTTAGATGACAATTTCTACAGACAGAACCTGGGGGACCTTCTCATGGCATTTCCACAAAGGATGGGGACAAACCACGCCTTACACTTCCCCCTCTCCTCTCTCTTAACTTACACAGGACTGAAAATAAGTTGTAAGGGTTATCTCTTCCTGTCCCAACTTCAGGTCCTTCAATTTTAACACCCTGAGGTATAAAAGCATGTGATCTAGAAAGCAAGCTTAGAAATAACCCCTGCAAAACACAACTCAATTTAGCATGGACTTAGGGTATGATTTCGGAGGAGATCCATTTCAATCAAACACTATTTAAGCTATTTCATTCCTCTTGGGGAGGGAGGGGTGGCTGGATCTGCATTCAGGCAGATTCCTTTCAGCTCTGGGAATCTCCTGGTGGCTGAGTTGTCCCAGAACAGCCAATTACACTGTCAGTGAAGACAGAAACTGGCTTTTTAACAGGAGCAACACCACAGTGTATATTAAGAAGTTCTGTTGGTTATGCTCTGGATCTCTGGAAGAACTAGAAGGGAAAACACTTAGAAGAGCAAACACACCATATGTAAGAGTCTTACATTTTTAATAAGGCATTGATCTCGGTCCATACACATTTCCTCTGCTTTGGCCCCTTGCTTGCTTTGCACTCCCAACAGAAGGCTCGGAGGTTGGGTAGTGGGTGATCATCCTTTTTAAAAATAATGTCCTTGAAAGGAAACTTCCTGTGCAGAATTGTTGAAATTTTACTATGTTATCATGTGGCCCTGAGTCAACTTGGGGTCTGTTTTTAGCCTCTTGCTTCCCTATCCAGGAAAAGTTATACAGAACCCGATCTCTCTCTCTCTCTCTCTCTCTCTCTCTCTCTCTCTCTCTCTCTCTCTCTCCCTCTCTCCTTGCCTACTGCTCTCTCTCCTTCTATCCTTTCTCTCCTCCCAGGACCGGCACGATGGTGTCCCAAGTCACAGCTCGAGGCTCTCTCAGCTGGGCTCGGTGTCCCAAGGACCCTACTCCAGCGCCCCGCCGCTGTCTCACACTCCGTCATCGGACTTCCAGCCACCCTATTTCCCACCCCCGTATCAGCCACTACCCTACCACCAGAGTCAAGACCCCTACTCCCACGTCAACGACCCCTACTCCCTGAACCCTCTGCATCAGCCCCAGCAACACCCCTGGGGGCAACGGCAACGGCAAGAAGTGGGTTCGGAAGCCGGCTCTCTCCTGCCCCAGCCCCGGGCGGCTTTGCCACAGCTCTCGGGCCTTGACCCCAGGAGGGACTACCACTCGGTCCGCCGGCCGGACGTGCTGCTACACTCGGCGCACCACGGCCTGGACGCCGGCATGGGCGACAGCCTCTCTTTGCACGGCCTTGGGCATCCCGGCATGGAAGACGTCCAGGTAACCCCAAACAAATTAAACAAACATAAAAGATAATAAAGGAAAAAATCCCAAGAGAGAGGGGAGGAAAGAGGGAAGGGCAACCTCGACTTTGGGGGAAGTGGTCACCTTTAGAACCAGACCGCCTGGACAGGACAAATTTGTGTGTGCTCGAGTATAGTTACTCAGTGACGATTTTCTGAGATCTAGAAATGAAGTCATGAAGGAGGAAATGTGTGCTGTTTCGTGTGGTCTAGCTACTGGACTTTGACAGATTCTCTGTTGCGATGTGAGACCAAGCAAAGTACCAAGTGTACGCCATAGGCCTGTCCCCGGGTTTGGCAGGTGAAGTGCTGGCTGTCTGGAGGAAAAGCTCTAAGCTTGAAAGTTTGAGGGCCTCTGAAGCTCTGGGTGTTTTCTTAGGATTTGCAAGGCTTGTGCAAAACTTGACAATGCACTGTGAAAAGAGCCCTTAGCAGTGTTTCTTTTAAAAAGTCTTGTCTCGGTTTGAATGCTGGGAAAACCGAAACCCCAATTCCCCTTTCCAAGGTAAAGTTCCAGAGTCACCTGACAACTGGACATTAGTAGGGGGCAGACCCAGAAAGCCACAATTCATTTTAATTGTCGGTGAGGACAGCATGGGGAAGAGTTCTTCTCTTTTAGGTCCATTTAAATGTGTGTGAAACAATCCTTTTCCACCTTTCTCTTCAGTCCTGTCAGTAAACTCTGGCTGCCAGGTGAATACCTTCTCCCCTTCCTCCAGTCACTACCCTTGCATCTAGTGTGTATTTCTTAAAACAAAAGGCTTGAAACACTCCCCTTTACCCACCCGCTACCCCACTGGAAACCAACACAAAGGAGGCCTATTTGGATGAGAATACTTGCTTAAACTAAACAAAGAAACATCAAAGAAATGATTCCTAAATACTGTCAGGGTGAGCCTGAACAGGTCTCCTCCCTCCCCTAATTTAAAGAGTCTCCAGAAAAGATAAATATGGTTGGAAAGTGTTTAATTAACACTTTGTATCATTGGCATAGTTGTATTTGGTATGTATCAGTTTAGACTTGCCTCTGAAGCACAGAAAAATTAAATGGGAAAGAGAAAGGGGGTAGCCAAGTGGTTGTTCTTTACCTTGCTGGAAATTTTGCTTCTAAAGAAATAGTAAAAATGTGGTGACAACATCAAGTGCCATTTTTATGTGGTCTGTGATGCTTTATTGTTTTAAAAGAATCTCACTATTTAAAAGGAAATAAAGAAATCATCTGATTTGTGGCTGGATTCTCCCATAGTAGAAAGTATGATGGTTTTGTTGACTTAACCGAGCCTAACTATGCCCTGCTGGAGGTATTGCTCATTTCAGAACATCATGTAAGAAAGGGAATATTTAATAGTTTTTTAATGCATTGGTGTAATATGTGTGTGGGGGGTAGTTTTTTAAATTAACCTTTCTGAGTATGGTTCAAAGTGCTGGATAATGGAAGTGGATCAACGGATCATCATTACCATTGCCTAACAGTACCCCCTTCACCAGGACCCACTAGCAGGCCAGGCCAAGGAGCTCAGGCAACTGAACCTAGGAATTTCTTCCAAAAACGGGGAGCAAATATCTTTGGTTATAGGATGTTTTCTTTAAGGCAGAAATATAAAGAATTTTAAGTGTTTAGTAAATGTGAAGGGAAAGGGAAATAAAAAAAAAAAAAGCCAGGAAAGAATTGAAAACGTTCCTGTGAACACCGCATCAAGGCTGAGCTCTTGCTGTTGTGGACAGGCAGGGGGAGAAAGCACTCCCTGCCTTCCTCTTCCTTCAGCTGGTAGCCTGAAAAACTGGGGAGGTCTGTGGGAACAACCCCAAGCACTAGAGGTACAGGAAGTACAGCCCATGCCAGCCTCAACAGTGAAACCACTGTGTGATGATGATCCGAGCACTGTCCCAGTGATAGCTCTCCTCACGCCAGGCTGAGATCAGGAGGGAGCGGGTACATTTCCAGAGATTGCAATTGATCAGCTCACCCAGAAAGGATCCACCTTCAACTTAGGGATCTAGTGTGCAGGGACTAAAGTTACACGTGCCATTGGGCTTCCACATTCTCAGCAACCGACTCAGTGGTTTAACTGCACCCTTCTGGTCTCAAGAAGGGATGAGTGCCTTGGCCTGGAACTCAGAATCACTAGTTCAGTCTCAAAGGTCTTGTGTGCTTGTATTGAGGACGCTGGAAGGCACAGACCAGACAGACTACAGGATGATGCCTAGGCCCGTGGGTCGAGGGTTGGTGTGATTTCACGTGACCCACAGGCACACTCACGAGGCCGCCGCCCTGTGAGAGAAAAGGAGAGCTAATTAACCAAATGCTTCTAATATTTTTTAAATGAAACTATAAAACCCTGTCAATTTCTATTTCAATTTACTCACAGGGGCTATTAAACTAGCAGATCACTGTCTGGGTTCCGGGTATGCTACATTTCACCCATTGGGGAGGGGGGCAGTGTCAGAAACTCAGGGGTGAAAATGGCTACAGAAAAGAATGAAAGGACACCTGGTTGGAGATTTGTTTAGTTGCCATGTACCCTTGTTCTTCACAGCTTGGCTCGCTAACCTCCCATCACCTCTACCACCCATGAATACAAACATATAAAGCAGTTAAACGAACACCACCACCACCCCCCCCCCCCCCCCCCCCCACACACACACACACACACACACACATGCACACACGCACGCACACTCAAACACACCCTTGTGTCTTAAAGCAACCCCTGGTATCACTTTTAACTAAAGAAGTCTAGTAATTATGAGTCTGAGTTGTTTTTCTGTGCTTCCGCATGCAGTCCTAATTAAATCTTTACGATCCTCCCTGTGACGATTAAGCGCCAGCATGCTGCGTGAATATCCTGTACAAAAACCCAGCAGGCGGCCGTAATTAGATAGAAAATCAGACAAGAGCCTTCTCATTAACTACCACAACTACCCCACGTCGCTGATGAGGCATAGATACATATTTGCGCACGAACATGAGTGTGAGGTGTGGAGGGACCTACCTACGGGTGCAAGCTCCTGAATGACTGGTTCTGTTCCCAGAAGCACAGGCCAATACTTCTGTCCTGGGTGGCCCCAGAGCCACTGCCAATAGATACATTCGCTTAGAAAAGGGTGAACTGAGTGTGAGCATGTCCCTGTCTGTGACTGGTTCCCCTGAGAACTTATGAACAAGTTTCATGAAATTTTTTTTAACTGACTTCTTCACTGTTTTTTAAGATGTGTTTGGCGGCTTAGAAACATAGAAAACAGTTCTAATGGAGAAACATTTCCCTTCACTTTTGTAAGAGCAGAAGAGTGGCTATTAAAAATGAAGAGAAACAAATGCACATGACCCCCATGGTTAGATCATCTTATTCTTCAAGCCATGCTTGTTTGGGATAGACAGTCTTTTCTCTTGTGATGAACACACACCGTGTCTGGAGATGCAGTGTGACTAGATGGGTACTGACTGGGTAAACAACTTGTTCTCAAGCCTTTTCCTTTATACTTTTTTAAAGAGAATAGGTGACGAATTGGTCTGAACTTAGGTTCCAAAGTATCAAGGGAAGTAGTTGAACAATTCAGAAAGGCTTAGTATATATTTTCATTTGGGAGTGGGGAGGGGCAGAGGAGAATCTGCTTTTGTATGCCCTGGGATGCACAGCCAGAACATCAGTGCCTTTGCACGCGGACAGTGAGGACAGTAAGGAACCAGCCCCAACAACTATTTCCGTCAGAAGTGCTGCCAATGCTGAGTTGAGATTTCCCCTCCCTGGATAAAACTCTGGCAGAGAAGATAAATATCCCTTATGATTACCTAGGTGCTGACTGGGAGGATCCAGTTCTGTGTGCGTGTGTGTGTGTGTGTGTGTGTGTGTGTGTGTGTGTGTGTGTGTGCTTACTACCTACCTAACAGGTGTGTGCCTTTGCTGAGGTGCAGCGCCTGCAGAGTTGGGAGGGGGAGTATATTGCACAGGTTCCTCCAGGGACTGTCATTGTGCAGTAAGAAGCTGATAGCTCACAGAAACGTGTGTGGACTGCAGTGGATGTGCGATCCTGGAAGCTTGCAAACATGTTCCTATGTGTTGCTGTTTGCATTCCTTTTCAAATTGCTCAGACTTTAATTAAAATCCCATAATGTAAACTATTATGTATTTGTAAAATGGCTCTGGGGTTAAAATGCACTGGGATAGATAGAACGGAAAACTGAAATTGCTCTTAACGGATATTGGTGAAAATCTTTCAGCTGTTGCCACTTTTCACAATTCATATGAGCAAATAATATAAAGGTTTATATGTCTATGTAATATCTGTGTTTCAGACAGTAACAGGGCCAATATCGCATCCCAGATGTCTCTCACAGATTCTATTTTCCTTTTCTTCATTGGAAGAATGTATAATTTGTGTGAATTTCATTTCTATATCGACCTAGAGACAATAATAATAATAATAAAATCTCCCTTTGTGAATTAATATAAATGGAAATAATGGAAACTCCTGTTTAGAATGGTGTGATTTATGTATGCAATTGTTTAATATCCAGTCCATTTGAATGGTGATGTTTTTATATTTACAGTCAGTTGAAGATGCCAATAACAGCGGCATGAATCTATTGGACCAGTCTGTCATTAAAAAAGGTATGGATTATTCCTTCCAAAAGTAAGCAAGCTTTCCTGTGCTTTCATTTCTTTATGATGAGCTTTCACTTTGGGGTTAATCATTATTTTATAACATGCAAACATCTCTTCTAATCAGTACAATGGCTGTCAGGCTAGGTAAATGGCATGTTGGAAAAAAGCAAATAGGACCAGGCAGAGTGAAAACTGCAGCCAGGAATGAGGATTGGAGACTCAGAGGGACACAGACAATTGCCATGTTTCTCATAATGCATATGGTAGCCATTCTAAATGTATCTTGAATAAACTGAACCATCATCTTGTGTTGAATAGGCTGGGAAATATTGGCTTCAATAATGTGCTGTAATTATATCATTGATATTTGGAGTTGGCTGCATTTAAATTCTGTGCCATGGAGAGAGCTTCTTTTCCTTGTTTTTGTTTCGATTTTTCGGTGGTAATTTTGTTCCCAGTTCTCTGTGTTTTATGAGTTGTTTCTTTTTATTATTTTTTTAATTGTGCCAAATGCTTTGCTAAATATGCTCATCCTGAGAGCCTGAGACAGACTATGCATGAATCTAAATCTTCCTACATATGCACTCATGATTTACTGTGACTATGGAATCACCCCATACTGTTAAAGGGCATGTGATATTAACAAATGTTTGCAGTCTCTTGTACAGCTGTAAGCAAAATAATTAACTAATTAAACTAATTAAATGTAATTACAATAACTCATTTCAGGCATATTGCAGCTGCTTAATTTTTTTTCTCCTCTTCTGTGACAATCACTGAGAGAATGTCTGACGACTAGTGTGACTGCTTAAAGGTCTGAATGTCACTCACATGCCACAAATTTAGGAGCTTGAGTGTGTACACAGTGCAATCTTTAATTATCTCGGGAACTGGTATTGGAAAACACAGTTGTAACTACTGTAATCCTTTCTTATTGAGGCTAGAGAAAGCTGGTCCTGATGTTAGTACCAACAATCCCCAGCTTCATTCATTTATTTGTTTTTCACTTGTGCCCTGTGACATTCACAAAAATAATTAAAGGAAAAGATAGCCTGGTAAGTTATCCACCAGGCTCCAATTGGGGTAGTAGTGGACTTAAAGAATAAGGATTGCAAACACGGTTAAAGTGTGCTATATTTTCTTCTTTTAAAAGGTCAGAGAATTATAGCTTTGAGCGGGAGGCAGAGGAAACTGTAGTTGAGATGATATCCTTTTGGTTTTAGAAAAGATTATTCTAAATAGTAAAGTTTGTGGAAAACCATTTATTGGAAATGCTGTTCCCAATATTTCTCCATCTAGTCTGTAGATAATATCATTTTCAGCTGGGATACTCAGGATGGGTGCTTATACTGACAACTCACTTCGACCATTTCCTCTTGGTATTCTTTGCTGGTTAATTGCTGGTTGATTGGGGTGGGGTTAGGGAGGAGTTTCTCTTTACCCTCTTTTGTTGTTATTGTTTTAATTCCCCATCCCTTTTCATGGAAAGCTAGAACCACTTAGCTCTGGGTTCGGTAACCTAGCAACAACATTTGGCTGGCAGAGATACATGCCCAACTGATGACCAATCAAAAATGTTATTAATAGTCAGGCCAATAAAAATATTTGGAACTTAACTTGCCTACCAAAATGGGGTTCAAAATCGTTTTAGATGTGGGAATGCATTGGTCTGAGTGTTTAGATATGTTTGCCAGAGAAATGTGAATATTTATGGATAAGGTTATTTCCAGGAATAAAGAAGAGATTTGATTAAAGTTCCTTGCTCTATTTTCTAAAACACTGGAGTATGTTTCCCCTCTATACCCAAAGCTTTTAAAAAACACTCACAGCTTAAAACATTGGAGTAGTACCCTAGTCATTTTAATTGATTGAAGGGATGTGGTATACCTATGAATGTTAGGCCAAATCTATTATATGATACTTGAAATATTTGCTTACTTACATGAAGAAGAGATCTTAATATATTTTTCTCTTTTAAAAGACACAGGAAAATATGCTTAAATATCTGATTTATTTTAACTCATCATAAAACCACATAAAACACAGTTATGAGTTCATTAACCCCGCCCCCCATCTGTCCTCTCCATCGTTGTTTATCCCCATCAACGTGAAGGATGCTCCTATGTGATTTTCTTTTCCAGAGTTCACTGAATAGTCTAAATTCCAACTCCTTAGCAGGGGACTTAGTGGCTTAACTTGCTTTCTAATAGGCATTTACACAGTTTTAACAAAATAATACCTCATTAGTAAAATGCCATCAACTGGCCCAGCTTCAAATGTCTCTGCCCCTATTTTTATGAAAGCCAACGATATGGACATAAAAGATGTATTATTTCTCTATTTTTATATCATTATGACATTGCCCCTCCTAAAAATTAATGGGCCTAATTTTTCTCTCCTGTTGATATCACCCCATAGATTATAGACTCCCTTTCTTGTTATGTTTGCTATCTGGGCTTAGCTGACATTTCTGAAGTAATTTAGTTAAGAGGAAATGAGTTGTTCCCAGTAGAGTGGAGTGAAGGTAGCCAGCGTGATAAATGGCTCTTTCATTTGAAGATCTCCAGAGCTCGTTTACGGCTAATTTTCTGTATTGGCCCCCTTTGAGCTATTAATGCAATCGGCAGGGACCGTGGCCCCTCTCCTTTTAGCTGCCCCATTAGAGCTCCCATTAAGCTGCCTAGTCTCAACTCTATGGCAGAAGTTGGGGAGGGGGGAGTAATGAAAGGTGCTTTTTAAATTCTCCTAATCTAAATCGGCAGAGGGTGGTTAATACGATTTGAAGGGGGCTGGTCAATGAGCAATCAATAAAGTAATAATGAGAAGGATTCGGTACATTAACAGTCTAAAAATCCAACGAGACATTAAAAAATCATTCTTAACTCTCAGTTCCATTAAGATTAGGAATCTGGGTGGGGTGGTGTATGTGTGTGTGTGCGCGCGCGTGTGTGTGTGTGTGTGTGTGTGTGTGTGTGTGTGTGTGTGTGATGAACATAAAGGATCATTGTCACCTTCCTATGGCCTAACTTTAAAGGCATACCTAGGCTTGAAGAAAATGGTTTGAAGCAATTAGAGACCAATATTCAATCTATATGACACATTAGGTTGGAGTCCAAGGTTCAAATTCTGTGACTGTGGGGCATTTTTTATTGGTCTTAGGGATATCCCATTTGGCTAGTTTCAGTTCATCCTCTGTTCTCTTCCACATTTTCCCATTAGTTCTGGCCCTTTCTCCACACAAAAACTTTGGTATAGTTGTTCTTAGAGATGAAGAATTTAAAAATGGCCAATTCTTAATTCTAGTGGGTTCTTGTGAGATTCTTCTTTTTCTGCCTAGAATCCCCATGAGTCTGTCAGAGCCCCCTAAAATTGTGAATTTCCTTTCAAAGAAGTTTGTATTTCCAGAGTTTGGATAGCAATAGCTATTTATAACCTGGAGTCGCTGAGCTAACTTCTAGCCATGCAGGGAATCACCAGAATCCACAGAATTTCAAAATTTATCACCCCAGTTGTGGAAAACTGCGAGTGCCCAGACTGGAGATGAATGTCTTTCTCAAGATCCATGATACACTAAGAGAGTGAGGAGTCTCAATTCATCTCTCAGACTCTGTCCCTAAAGAATACTTGAGTGTTGGTGATACACACACACACACACACACACACACACACACACACACATATATATATATATGTAATCTTCTTATATGGGGTAATCTTCTTACCCCAGTTTCAGTGCCCACATTTATATACTTGCATTACCCATGAAATAAAATTTAGATATCAGGTAGATGAATATCAGGAAATGGGTTTTCTGCTGATGAGAGGTAATTATTTCACTTTTAGGGGTCATTCAAAATCAATGCTGAAGCCATTGGTTGCTCCCCAATGTAGTCCACATAGTGAAGTTAGAGTGTCTTCAAAGCAGGTTCACTTCTTCCCTTCTTCCCAACACAGGTCCTTTCAAACTCATATTCTCTCCAAGCTGAGATTTCACATTGAAGTGTTTTTTTTTGTAAATATAGAAGTGAATTAGTAGCTCATTAGTCTCTATATAGTCCACCAATGAATAATATTCTTTCTTAATCACTTTCATTTCTCTTAAAACCCCACTCACTGTAAGGAAATGAGTCTATTTGTGAATGTTTTTTTTTCCTCTTTTCCTGGAATAATTCATAGAAAAGAAAAGGAGTTTCCTGGGTGTTATATCTAGAAGTTGGCTTTACCAACCAAGAACTGAAGAATGGGGAAAGCCACTTTTAATGCATGCACAGAAAATTGTAAACATGTAAAGAACCAAAAGCTTCATGCTGAGTCTTGCTATGCTCCATTTCCTTACCATTTCCTGCTGTCGCTTTAAACCTATCTCAGTCATCTCTGGGTTCTGTGAGCAGGAACAGCGTGCTCATAATTACTAACAAATCAACCGGGCCCTGTTGCTCTCTGCGTTTATTGATAAGCTAGAGGAGAGCAGAAGGGGGAAGACAAAGGGAATAAAATTCAGGGTTAATCAGCTGAGCTAAGCAGGCATAGGGTGAAGGGCAGAGTAGATAATCAGGAAGCTAGGAACCTGGGAAAAAGGTGGGAAGAGAAATATGCAGATTTTACTCTGGGGTCTCAGGGCTAGGCTGGGATAGAGGACACCAGTCCTTGTTAGAACCTGGGGTATGGATCTAGTACAAGAACATGACACTTGCATTAGAAAATGGAATATACTTTAAAGCACCTGTTCACTTTGTCTATGGGATTTTTTTGAGGGAGGTGGCAAGCCTCCCCAAGAGGATAGCGTGCCTGCCATACAAGCTGACTGACTGCATTGGGGTTCTTTAGCTGAAGACATATGCTGAGTGGTACAGCCCAGGACAGGAAAGGACATACATTTCCTGAAAGAAACAGTTCTTAACAGGTAAATCAGGCAATCAACAATAGTAAAATTAAAAGATATAAAGTCTCTCCAAAGGCCTGAGCTTTCAAGAAATTTGGGATCTGGGAATTAGAAAAGCAACAAAATTACCAATGCTTAGGAGATACTGAGTATGTGGTGGAAGAACAGGTGTTATCTTAGTAATCTTCAGCTTTGTGGAATGATTTTGTTGTTACAATATCTTAAGCATGATGCTGCATCACAAATGAGATTTTTACATAACTTATTTCTTTAGTTCTCATATCCAAACTGCAAATGGCTATCTATATTTGGTTGTCTCTCAACTTAACATCATATCACTTCCCATTAGCATAAACTGCATAAGAATTGAAATATATGGACTTTGGGAGTGCTGCAAAAATAAGAGATTAAGAATATATATGTATACTCTGTACAAAAATTAAATATCAGGGTGTTACCATCCCTGTCACCATTTGAAAAATGACTTACTGAACAGATTTTGCTCAAATCTGAGGAACATATTTTTGTCTTTTCATAGGTTTAATTTCTAATGTGAAACAGTATCACAAATGAGAATATTAGGGAGGGACCAGAAAAATCAAAGACCCTTGTGTATCCTATCCCCAGTCCATGGCAGTGGAGAAGATTCATTCTGTTACATAACACCATTCATCCAACTAGAACAAGTCTTGGGCAGCAATGACAGGACCAGAGATTGTAGTGTGTGTACTAAGAAGTGGCAGAAGGTAGCGCCTTAGTGTCCAAATCTATTCCCCCATGGGAAGATCTTTCTACAGGGTATTTGCAAAGGGGCAGATTAAACTCATAACTATCTAGCTTTTAGTACTCTCTCTCTCTCTCTCTCTCTCTCAACAATCATGGATTCTGAATGCTGGAATCTGTGGTGAAATTGTAACCAGCAACAGAAATACTGCATTGTTTAATCTACTCCATAGAAGAGAGGTTTTACACCTCTCATATACAAAACTCTAGACCTCATATGGTAGAAAGAGCATATCTTTCCCTGTCAGGTCCATCAGAAAGCTAGAGGTGGAAACTTCCTTTTCCCCATACCAGATGTATGTGTCAATAAATTAGTCATCAACAGATACTTTGAAGACTTAGTGCTTCATAGATAGCCCTATGGAAGAAGATAAGACGTAGGAGAAATCAGGAGTCCAAAGAGCAAGACTTCCAGGGACTTGAGAGGTTTGACTCTGCATGTTCCTCATTCCCCAGCCTTCCACTCAGCCCAGCCTCTTCCTGACACGCAGCTGACACTGAAACACAATTAAACAGAAATACAGGCTAGAGAGGCTGAATGCACTGGGGTAGCAGTGGCAACCAGCTGTCAGCTCTTATTAACTTCTGCATAAAACATACCTTGAGTGCGGTTTGTTATCAATTACTTGCTGAAATGAAACAACTGGGGCAAGGCAAGACAGCCACCGCTCATACGAATTACAGTGATTGGTTGATTGATCAGGGCACCTGTTGTAAATCATAACTGTTCCAAACAATTGCCAGCCGGTGCTTTAATTTGTAAACAAAATTCATGTCACCAATGAACTGCTTTCACTGAAAATGAGCATTTGGGTTCGTTTCTAAGTGAATCTGCTGTTGTTTTTATGTAGGGAAAAATAGGCCTTATTTTAAGGAGAGGAGCAGCCTTTTGGGAGGCCCAACTTCTCAGTTCAAAGGTATGGGCTGTCTGTTCTTGGGCATAGCATCTGAGGGAGGGGGGGGACCCAGGGGACCCACCCCCTCATCTTTAGTGATGACCACAGATCACATTGGACCACAGTCCAGTCCAAGAGATGTTTCCCCAGGCCCCAGGCGAGAGGGCACACGCCTTTAATCCTAGCACTTGGGAGGCAGAGGCATGCCGATCTTTGTGAGGTCAAGCCCAGCCTGTTCTACAGAGCGAGTTCCAGGACAACTGGGGTTACAGGGAAACCCTGTCGAGAGAGAGAGAGAGAGAGAGAGAGAGAGAGAGAGAGAGAGAGAGAGAGAGAGAGAGAGAGATTGAGATTTTCTTTCTTCTTTTTTTTGTTTTTTTTGTTTTTTTTTGAGACAGGGTCTCCCTTTAGTCCCAGCTTTCCTGGAGCTCGCTGTGTAGACCAGGCTGGCCTTGAAGTCACAGAGATTCGCCTGCCTCTGCCTCCCAAGTGCTGGGATTCCTGCGCCACCATGCCTGGCAGTATCACACCAAATGGGACAGTATTAACTTCCAGGAGGCAGATGAGGAAACCCGACTGAGAGCTCAGTGAGGAGTTCAAGGTCACATGGGAAGCAGGGCAGCACGGGAAGCACGTGACTAAATAGGGTTTACCTAGTTTCAAGTCCAAACCTTGGGTTGAGTGCTTCCCAGATTCTGGGGTAAGCAGGGCTTTGGCAGCGAGGCTCCCGCGTCCTCTCCTCTGGGGTAAGTTTCCAGGGGAGTGGCCTCGGAGTTTTTGGTTCACAGCACTCTGAACACACAGCAGCTCCACTGGAGCAGACGCCTTCCCCACGCTTTCCATTTGGCAGCTGGCTGTCGGGTGTCTTCACACAATGGCACGTCCCATCAGCTGGTCACTAGGTTCGAAACCTGGTCACCTTTAAGGCAACATTTTTTTCTCTCTCTCCTCTCTCTAGTTCCTGTCCCTCCCAAATCTGTGACTTCTCTAATGATGAATAAAGATGGCTTCTTGGGAGGCATGTCTGTCAACACGGGCGAAGTATTTTGCTCAGTCCCGGGTCGTTTATCTCTGCTCAGTTCAACTTCCAAGTACAAAGTAACTGTGGGAGAAGTTCAGAGAAGGCTCTCGCCCCCTGAATGCCTCAATGCGTCTCTCCTTGGCGGCGTCCTCAGAAGGTAAAACAAAACAAAACGAAACAACCCAGACGGGATTTCTGTTAGTGGAAGAGAAAGCTGATGTGGAGACTAAGGAGGAAAGTCCGACGCGGTTGCCTAGCAACCGGTAGACCGCGAGCAGCCCCTGCACTACAGCAGTGGGCGGCGAAGGCCTCCACGTGTTGGGGAGTCTGGCTGGCTCTCTAAAGCAGAGGTACCAGCACTCAAGTCCCTGAGGGCAGGGCCGCACCGCGCACGCGCAGCATCCTTAGTCTTGGGGTAGGATAAATGAAGTCTTGGAACCTTCCACTTTCCTGCCTGTGCCTGACTCCTGACTACCCCCAGCTCACCTCTAAGACATTCTCTAGCCTGAATGCAGCCCAGACCCTCACCTCCCCTTTACAGATTTATATTCTATGCAATAGTCCTTGCCAACACCGGGATCCTTGGCACAGTCCCTGATAAGGAAGTAATTTTGCATGAAACAAAACTTTCTAAACTACTCTTAGATATTCACTGTCCCTTTCTTTCCTAAAAGTGGCTGTCTGAAGAGTACAGCAACAAGCTTCATGCGTGATAGCTGGTCTTCTCTTATTTTTTATCCAGACCTTAACGTACACACAGAGCCTTGGGAGAAACAGTGTTAAGGAGATCTAGACACTTTCTTATTTTGAATCTTCTTTCTGTTCTAGATCTGTTTTGTTTTCAATTGAGATTTTTGAGCTTCAGGGTGGGGACGTTTTCATTCACCCCCTGAGCATGTGTGTATAAATTATACGGCTTGTGATAATCAATATAAAGTGCTTATTATTGTACTAAACTCAGAAGCGTTAATATTGGAAGTGTTAGGATGATGAATACCAGTTACAAATTTGAATCTTCTACCCCCATCTAAAACCTTTTCATTGTGTAGCTGTTTGGCTTCTTCCTTTAAGCACAACTGTTTCCCCTGTTTCTAGAAGAACCTCCTCTAACACCCACCCCCACTATTTTCTTTTTTTTTTTTTTTTTTTTTTTTTTTTTTTTTTTTTTTTTTTTTT
>VZQC01015529.1:401802-475489 GCA_009823505.1 Rhizomys pruinosus | reverse complement strand
ATATATCCCTGTCTCTTGCCTCCTTGGATGTACTGAATTATTGATACTTTAGTAAAGGCCAATGATGCTTAAGAGAAAATTGGTGAGGAGGCTATGAAGAATCATGGAGGACATTGAAGAAACTCTTCACTGTAAATCAATCAATAAGTTCTAATTTGCTTATCAATTTTGGTTCTGTGATGGTATTTATGGAACATAATGATCATCAGCATCTATACAGTCTAGAACATGAATATCTATACTTGAATTTGTGGGATGGGAAACAGAAAACAGCACAGGCAGATGGTGCTGGTGAACATGGCAGATTTTCTCTGGAGTCTTCTTGTGTGTATTTCTTTTTTTGTCCAGTTTTTAGTGTATATGATGTTATGACACCCTTGCAGGGAGTTGGTTTATGAAAGAGAACATCTTATAATATCTAAATGATCACCAGAAAGTCATCAAAGTTTCATCTTGTCATCTTTAAGGCAAACTTTTGTGGCCCAAACTCACCCACCAGAGGCCTCACTTGCCACAGTTTCTTAGAATCCACTTATTAGTGGTTGACTCAGCCTGCAGGTTTTCAGGGTTTGCCCTTTAGGGAACTCCTAATATCACTATCCTCATTTTGAGAAGCAGTCAAGGTAATCATAGGTTGAGACAAAGATTTTGGTGGAGAAGGAAGAAACTGGAAATCACACTGCTGCTGCAATATTTGGTGGGCAGATTTTGAGTTTATGAATCCTGGCAAGCACTATGCCTGAAGTCTTTTATTAGTATTATAATGATCATTAAAAGGAAGTCACATTCCCTAAAAACACTAGACCTGTGGTATAGTTCAACATACCACCTTTTCCTGTTTGTGATTTTTCTTAAAACCCCTAATGCTGTACTTTAAAAGTTAATAATGCTTTATTCAAAGGGGGTTTCCTTTTAAGGTCAAAAACACTTTACATGCTCTCGGTTTCTACAGCTATATTTTGTGCAGTAGAAAGACTTTAATTTGGAGGAAAGGAGAAAGTTCTGAAAGAAAGAAACCTAAAACTCAAAATAAAATGCAAGAAGAATAATTATTTTGCTGCTGAATGGAAATACTTTTTTATACTCATTTTACATAGTCATTAATATTCATGGCATCTACATACATGGATTCTTTTATAACTAGTAGTTGTTAGTAAGAGGCTGTTTACCTAATACAGTTCTAGGTAGATGGTAGTTATTGTTGCATTTTATTTCAAGCAGGTGAAACAGGTACTTTAAATAGAAGAGGGGAGTCTGGCTAGCATGCCACATGTCTAGACTCAGTTATAAGATGGCTCCTGAATCCACCTTTCATTTAAGACTAAGTAAGTAGGTTGTAGGAACCCCTGTATTCCTTCAGGGATATCTAGATAGCTCCTGTCTCAGGTGGAGGTTGCCAGAGTAAGGTTTGTCCAGTTTACTTTATTTACAACTTGATATTCATCTTTACTTTGCGCATCTGTCTCAGGTTCATATGTGCTCCGCATCTGACCTCCTCTGACCATAACTGACTACCAGGGTGTGGCTTATGCTCTGAAATGTTTATTAGCTGGGTGCTGATTCTCTGCTGCTTACTTCACAGGAGAAGCTGTTCACTTAGCTAGGGATTTTGGATATATTTGCGAAACAGAGTTTCCAGCTAAAGCCGTGTCTGAGTATTTGAACCGGCAGCACACAGACCCCAGTGACTTGCATTCCAGAAAGAATATGCTGCTGGCCACCAAGTGAGTGTCCAAGACCCTGTTTCCTGGTCCTTAATTCCTCTTTCTGTGGGGAGCCAACTGCACTTGGGAAACTGTGTGGTAGGGGTAGTGTAGGTGGGGTTGAAAAGTTCTGTGCATTGCAATAACAGACCAGGTTGGGAGCCATACCAGCTGTTGGGTGGAGGTGGTGTTGTGTGGAGTTAAGGAGCTATGAACATATCTTGGTCTCCTGTTTCCAAGTCTGGCTCTATTAACCAGGATGTAGGCTTTTAACATTTTTAATCTACAATTCTGGAGAAGTCAGGCAGACTTTGTCCATGTCTCTTCTCCAAATCCCAAGGTGAATATTTTTTTAGAGCTTCATTCAAATGGCTCTCCTGTCCATAGGTGGACAGCCATGTGTGCTTGCTTAGGGTGTCTATATGTCACCCACGTGTGCCCATCTCTATCCACAGCTCTAATTACTCCGTCTCCAACGTTGCTGTTTGTCATCTTCCACAGACTTGTAAAATTTACTACAACTCCAGAGGGGAAAAGAGTAAATCTCTGGCTAAATTTAGGTCTAGAGCTCATTTGAACTTTTACAATGGGTTTTCTATTTATTTGATTTACTCTTGTCTTTGGCTTCCGTGTCATATTGTTGATGTTTTATGGCCAGCTCAGGCCTGCAGTGGGCGGCGCTGCGTGCACCCGCACGATTGTCTCCCAGGCGTGGCCTAAACAGCAGCGCTCATTTATTTAGTGCTCCAGGACGCGGTTTGTTCCGTTGACAGCGTAATTTAAAGAAATATATGGAAGGCTGAAAAATCATTTGCTCAAATTTGTCCAGATGTTTTTGAGACGTGATTGGAATTTGATTGCCCTTTCCGCAGGGTCAAAAAATATTAATGTCCCAGAACTTTAATTGCTTACAGATCCTGGTTTGGGCTTTGAAGATTTAAAATGCTTGACTCTTAAGCATTTATTCTCCCCACCACGAAATTTCCTTTTTGGCACTTTGGTAATGAGTACAAACTTAAGGAAAGGCTTTAACCATCTCTCCCAGTGATGAAAACCTGGCACCCACTCTCAGCTTGTTTTCCTCCAGTGTATATACCATCAGCAGTTAATAGATCTTTCTCAGTGTGCTTCCTCTTATCCTCCTGTGTTTTGTGGTAGGGAACCAATTTTACTTTATAAATAAAACAGAGAAATTTAGGGGGGGAATGAAAATATAACCATGTGTCGAAAGCAGATCACGAGTATTTCATATTTTTTAAGGGACAATTTCTGACTGTCCATCTCTTGAAGCCTTAGAACTTTTAAGATTAGTTACTTTTTAACCCAGGATATCAGAATCATCTGGGGAATTTTTCCAACATATTCATGTCTGAGTCCCTAACTCTTCAAATTCGAATGGGGGGCTGCTGGAGCCTCTAAATTTGTATTTGCATTTGAACCCCAATGAAATTTTGAGGTCACTGTGGCTTAAGAACCACTCTATTAGTAGAGCACAATTACCTATTTCTTCCTAGCTGTGAGGATGCATGGTTATGTTTTGATGCATGAACATAGACATGAGAGGGAAGCAAGCAATAATCTATTAGTGTTCTGTGTCCACCAGCCTTCAAAATGACCGGCTTTCAGTATGTCAGTGGGTAGGGAAGGAAAGAGTCCTGTTTGGTTTAATTATTACTCCAAAGTAGCATGCCTTGTTTGACTGATGGTCAGGCTAGGTGTCTTTGGCGGTCTTTTCAGCCAGCCTATGAGTGTCTAGAACTAGGGTGCTATAGGTTTGCATTTCCTGACACTACACACCAGAAAGAATGGGTGGAGGCCAGTGGGCAGGAGACGCCTTCCAATCACTGGGATGCTATGGTGGTCTCTGGATGCTATGCCTCTGTCTGCCAGTAGAGACAAGTCGTTTGACCTTGAGGGCTAAATCCCTCCCATCCATTTCCTATATTAAAAAATTTCTCAAACAAGCTCAATCCATAGTTAGGCACACAGGATTCCTGAGGCAAGACGATTTCTCTAAATTGTAGGTGCCTTGAGGCCATATAAAAAACTTCAACAAATAAGAATCCATCCTTCCTAGTGTTTTAAAGGTCTACCTTTAGGTTTTATTTAAACTATGTGGAAGTATTTTATATTTGACAAGAATCCTTACACACAGATTTTTAGTAGCTCACATTTGCAAAAAAAACGGGGAGGGGAACGCTTTTTTTTTTTAAGAAGGAAAAAGACACCTCTCTCCAGAAATACTTCAGGTAAACAGGTTTTTGCTTTGAAGGAACCAGCATTCTCTTAGAATAAACAGCTCTTTGCCCAGGGCCATGCAAGGCTCCAGCAATCTGCTTCTGTGCCAGGGACAGGCTTGTGGCTGAGGGGCTTAAATCTTTCAGGTTTTGTTTTTTTTTTGGGGGGGGGTGCTGGATCTAGAGGTTGGAAAAGCCTGGGAGAGAAGGGCCAGCTAAGAGCTAAAAATTAAAACTGTTAAAAATCAAATCCTAAAAAGCCCAGCTAATTTCCCAAAGCAGAAAGCACGTGGTTCCTGTAGAGGGGAAAACTGAAAGGGCGGAGTGGGAGGGTGCATTCCTCCCCTCACCCCATCCCTTCTGTCGCAGCTGCCAGCTAAGCGAGAAGGCTGGAAGAAGAAACAGAGCGGAATCGCTTACATTAGCCTCGGTCTCCGCTGACCAGGCGCCTCTGGGCTTGCATTGCGTGAGCCCCTCAGTGACCCCTGGGTGATTTTCTGTCCCTCCCTCATCCCTTCGCAGGCAACTTTGTAAAGAATTTACGGATTTGCTGGCGCAGGACCGGACGCCGATCGGGAACAGCCGGCCCAGCCCCATCTTGGAGCCTGGCATCCAGAGCTGCCTCACGCACTTCAGCCTCATCACGCATGGTTTCGGTGCCCCGGCCATTTGCGCTGCACTCACCGCCCTGCAGAACTATCTCACCGAGGCGCTCAAAGGCATGGACAAGATGTTCTTGAACAACACCACTACTAACAGGCACACGTCTGGGGAAGGCCCAGGTAGTAAAACTGGCGACAAGGAGGAGAAACACAGGAAATGAAAAAAAAAAAAAAAATAAAAAAGAAGGAAAATGTTTTAAATACAAAAGAAAAACAGAAAAAAATAATTTTAGCTTTAACATATTGGATTGGCTTTGGAAGAATTATATTAGGTAGAATACACATACAATCAAAAAATTTTAACAAAGCTAAATAACTTAAAAAAAAAAAACTGAGGCATACAACGGAGCAACAATATTGTTTCTCAGTGTCTGTTTCAAGATTTACTTGGAGACAACCGTCCGGATTTTCCACTTCGGTTCTTTCGAGCTTAGTAATACTACTAATAAAAGAAAACTATGAATTTCCCCTTTTGGAAAATAAACATGAGACTAAACATGAGAACATGCTAACTTATTGGAAGAAATTTGGAGAAACGTTGGTGTCAGTGCTTTGAGAGCTGGTTGACTGAGACGCACGAACTTTTAAATTTTTAATATTTTTTTTAAGGAAACTCGCAGTCCCCGCCCCCATCTCTCCTCTCCCATCTCTGGGATGCCCCGCCTTTCTCCCTCCTCACAGTAACGGGAATCTGCAGGGATGAAAATGAGTGTGATTACTACTTCTTTTCCTTTGGTTTTGTCCCTCTACTATCTCGGCCTCACCTAGAGTTCCTAAACTAACCAATGCTCAACTCCCAGGCGAGGTGTAAAGATAATTAGGGAGGCCAACGGCGGGGGCGGGGCTGGGGTGGGGGGCAGGAGACCTGCGGAGGCGCGGGCCGAGGCTGGAGCTACTAACGCCCGGCCCAAAGCTGAGGCGGTGGAGGAAAACCGGGCGGATAGATAAAGTTGACTCCTCATCGGTTCCTTTCAGAAATGTTACTAGTTCCCAGTTTTGCCAGCACCTGCTCATAGAGAATCTTGCATTTGTTATACTATCTGTGTCATCTATCAATTTAAGAAGTATAGTAAACAAACAAAAACACGAATACGTTGATTAGTATGTAATTCCTTCGGAGGGGTATGTACCATTTCATTCTCTTCTGTTTTCCAAAGCTTTACCAGCATGGTTTATGAGCTTCTTCAAAGAAGACTTGGGCTTCCTACACAATCTATAAGGTACTGAGAAAAAGAAAATCCGATATTTAAAAATCAAAGCCTGTGTGTCAGAATTCAGCAGGTACACTTCTTTAAAGAAGCTCAAAGGAAATAATTTAAAAAGTGTCCACTACAATGGGAACAGCTTCGAATTTTCTTGCTAAAGTACATCAACATGGAATTTTGGCAGGGGTGGGGCTCCAAAAAGTGGATTTTAAGAGAGAAGAGTAAGGGTTCTTGGAACCTTCTAACAGAAATGTCCTCACTGAAAATGGATTCCATTTCTCTGGGATTTTTGTGACTGCTGTTTTAGTGGGAAAAGAAGCAGCTTTATTGAAGTAAATTGGGGAAGGTGGCCTACAAGCTACCGTGGTTCTGTTTTATGAATGAAGCCCTTTACCCTCCCAGACATAACACTTGTTTTGGCATTTTTTTTTTAATCCACAAAGTGAAAAGTGTGTATTTCACCTTTGAATTCTTCTCTGAACACACACAGAGTATTCCCAGTGGATAAAGCCCCATGCATTTAATAACTCTCGCTTCCCACAGGTCAATTTTTCACTTGTACTCTGTCTTCACATTAGCATGAAAGAAAATCTGGAATTCATGGTTGTACTTTTGCAAGAGCAGTGAGATCCTTCAAGATTTCAGAGGGTGAAATGGGTTTCAATTTAGTATAGGTACAAAGCATCTCTTTTCAACAACATTGACAGGATCTTTGCAAAATCCATTGGGATAAAGATTCAGATATGCTCTATGATTTGCAGATAGGCCCCATACAAATCTCCTGAATTCACAGAATCTTTGCAAACCTACTCCAATCTACCTTAGAGCCAGTAGGGGTGGAGATTTTATAGAGCTGCTGAAAGCTTTGCTTAAAGTTTAAGAGATTTTGATTTGTGAGGAGACAAGATAGTACCAGTTGATTTTAGGTCACTGAAGGTTCTAAGCAACCGCTGAAGTTTTACAAATTCCTTGTTCTTTCTCTGGCTTTTTCTGTGTCCTGTGGCTTTGCAGGATGCATCCGCTAGACCTGTTAGAGGAAAACAGGCCAAGAAAAAGGCATTATGTGAGGTCTAGATGCTCATCTCTCCTCAGATTAGAAGTTCGCACCCTTGTCAGAGGGCCTGGACACTTATATTAGGTATATTCTGGTTGCACAAGGGCGGCAGAAACTACACTGAAAACCATCGTCTCCTTTCCTTGCAGGGCAACGCGCCCCACGCGTGTGACTGCGAGAGACGCGATGAATGCGCCTTGCTCTTACTGTGCAGGTCCTGAGAACACGTGGGCCACAGGGGCCCAGTGGTATTGAGGACATAGAATCAGCCGCTGTTGGGGTCGCGAGCAGCACAGCCCTTCCAGCTCTGAGTTTCACCCTAAGGGCTAAAGCAACCAAGAAAGCCCCAGTTCTCAAATAGGTAAAAGGGCGGTGTCCAGCGGGGTGCCCGTGGGGGGGTCCCGGCACCATTGTAAGCCACTAGCGGTTACTCCAGGCTCTACACCCAGAGACAGTGAGGCCCAAGAAAGTTCTCGGAATTAGAAGCTCACTCAGTTCAGCTAGGAAGTTGTCCTCGCCCTCCTGCCACTTGGGAGGGTGGAGATAGCATAATTGCCTTGCTTGGCTAGGCAGGCTCACTTCTTGCCCTTCTTTCTTTTGTACGTGGCTCAGCTACCTTAGCTAGCTCTACCCAGCTTGTCCGGCCACCCCCTTCTCTCCTACGAAGCCTGGAGTGAGCCCACTGCTGGCCCTCTCCTTTCCTTCTCTTCCTCTATATGTAGGAACCGCCCCCTTCCTTTCCTTAGCCAGGCCTGCTCCGTTTATCTGATAATTGAGTTATTAAAAGATTTGGTTTCCTTGGGCTTATAAATCAATAAACAGTAGGATTAACGCAAGAGTTTACCTTTCAAGTCTAGGGAAACATTTAAGGCAAGACCCTTTGAGCTTTGTTTTCAAACCAAACAGGTGAGTTGCGCCTCTCTCCCCCTCCCACTCTCTTTCCTCCTCTCTCTCCCTCCCTCTCTCCCTGCACTCCTTAGTCATTTTATCTTGCCCCGAATGCCTTCCCCTACCAAAATATTAAGACCCCCAACCAAAATAGCTAAAAATCGAAAGGAGTAAAGATGTGTTAGTGCAGCTCTCACACTTGCCAAGGTCCTCTGCAGGCTCTGATGGGTTGCAGACCATTCTGTGCCCAGCCCCGCATTCTCTTATATCAATTTTGAGAGCCAGCAAAACGTTCCTAGGTGCAGATACCATCATGAGGGACTTTCAATTTCTATCTCAACTAGGAAATAACTTTCATTTTCGGTCTTCTCTGAATTACTTTGCGTTTCCCCCCATCTACAGGACCTCCTCAGCCTTAGGTTTCTCCACCCCCACAGAAAGAACCCAAAAAAACGCTTTCAAAGACCAGGACTTTTGTTTTCATTGGCTAAGGAAACCCCTTTCTTTTAAGCAATTATTTCATATCCTATGAAAACTTTGGTCAAACGGAAAACCCCAAACTTATCTACACACTGTTCCTAGGATACAAGGTGTTCTTAGTTAAGAGTGTTTTCAGAAAATTTGTCATCTCACCTGATATCCTGTACTTATAACCTTAAACCATCTGACATCGCCTCAAGAGCTCCAACAGCGTTTCCCCTTGTTTGCTGATGTGTATTAAATTATTGGCAAAAGGAAAATATTGAAATTCAGTTGTTTTCTTTTAAAAAAAGAAAGCACTATTCCTTCTTTAAATGCCAAAATTGACTTCTCTTCTGAGTTGGTCTCTAATTTACTAGCATTGTTTCTGCCACCCAGTCAAGTAATATCTACTCATAGACTCTTCCTGAGAAGGGTTCTAGAGGATATCCATGTTAAGTTTGTATATATTTATTTATGCTTAATTTAATGGGAATGTGTAAATATGATGAGCAAGTAGTTCGGGATTATTTAACTGTGAATCTATACCTCTGTGAATGGGTGGTTAAAAAAACAAAAAACAAAAAAACAAAAAACGCTTGACCCTAGGTAGAATCCTATCCTAATTTTTCTGTTCTTTATAGACAAGATGTTATGGTATTGGGTAGAAATTGGTTTATTGTCCAGTGTTGATCTGATTTACATAAATAAAAAGATTGTTGTGTTTTTTTGTGTTTTCATCTTCAGTCTCTTAAATATGGATATTGTTTCATTGCTACGGACAGAAAAGAGACATCACAAAACCTTTTTTCATTCCCCCCTCACTGAAGTATACACTGTTTTTTTGCAACAGAAATATAATAAATTTTGCTTATCCAAAAAATGAACACTTGTTTTCAGTAGGAGGGTTTCTTAAAATTTCAAATGGATACAAGTCACAATCATATTTGTAATAAAAGTTCATTTTAACTGCATCTTTTGGTTTATTTTACCCTTTAAAAAGGCGTTACATTTACTTCCCAGGCGACCAAAAGATTCTTGGTTCACTCGAAGATGTTTCAGTGGGTGGTGGACCTGTATGGTGTTCACAGAGGGCTTTGGTGCTCACTACTCATCATTCATATCAGGTTCCTACAAATAAATGATGAAAAAGCTCCCTTGGCTGAGAGGAGAGAGTTGTATGACTTGGGAGGTTTTGTCTTACCTTAGGCTTCCTAGAAGAAGCCATCTTTTCTTTCTTGGGTTAATGGGCTTTGGTGTAGCCCAGATAAACTACAGTGAGAAATATCTCAATCTGTATTTTATCCCAGGGTTGAGGGATCCTCCCTCAGGCCAATAAAACAGTCATCCAAGATGTTAAACACTTTGGATAAGCCACTGGTTCTTTGGGGCCATCGTGGGCTTCATCTAGGAAACTTAACTCTCTTAAGGTCCTTTCATACACATTATTGTCTTGCTTAATTATAAAAACAAAAAAAAAAAACAGAAAAAGCAAAGGGCACATGAACATAGGAATGTCACACTTGAGCTCAGATTACATAAAAGTACTTAACATATAGCTGGTGATCAACTGATTAGTAGGATGTCTTCCATAGAAACTTTTTGTTGTTGTTGTTTTGATATATTTGAGACAGGGTCTCCCTTTAGTCCCAGCTGGCCTGGAACTTGCTATGTAGACCAGGCTGGCCTTGAACTCACACAGATCCACCTGCTTCTGCTTCCTGAGTCCTAGGATTATGGCGTGCACCACCATACCCTCCCCCCCCCAAAAAAAAACCTTTGTTTTTCAAGTCAGTCTCTTTTCCATTTGGACTTCCCTACAGGGGAAAACAGAAAGGGCAACGCAATTTGCTTTATGTGAGGGTTTCCCCTTCTTACTCATTTAAAGGGTGTGTATGTGTGTGTTTATGTGATGGGTAGATCTATAAACAATGGAATAATAAATAAAAGGAGAAGGGAAATGGAAAGAACAAGGAAGCAAGAAAAACAAAAGAAATTATCATTTTAAGCCTGTGCAACCTGTACAGTTTGAAAGAACATTTAATATGTCTTACTTTCTTGCTCAGTTGTGTCCTTATCATTTATTTCACAGAGTGTGGGGCTGATTAACACAGGCTTATATAGAGTTGAAGGTAATTTTCACATTCTGTGACAAGTTTTCCTACAGAAAATAACACCAGTCCTGGATAAACAGACAATTAACCTATTATCCCACAGGTAAACTCCATACCACCCTGTCCTTCCCATCACCTTTTGATAAGGAGGCAATTACTTCACAGGTAAAACTCTAGGTCTGGAAGAGCCCTAACTGTGGAGGAAAGAAATGAACAACCTAGAATTGAAAGAGGAAAGAATTGAAAAGGAAAAGGAACAGGGACTGATGCTTAAGTCATCCTTGCCTGATTAAATGCACTAGGCTGCCTCTCACACCTGCCCAATCCTGTGGTCACTGTGTCACAAGGCAATGAGAGGGAGTAAGGAACGCACTGTAGATAGAGCTGTTAGGCCTTTGACCATCCCAGCACAGGGGCCAGACAGATGTCTACCTGGGGATCACCAGCAGGTGCAAAGCTTGGAAACCCACCACTGACTAGCATTAGAGGTTTAAGAGCTTAATGGGGCTAAGTGTTTTTCTTCTTTTTCATTTGCAAACATCTGTTCACTACTTCTTCCCAAGGGACCAAGGGAAGTTGTTGGGCTTGTGGGACCCCTCCCTTGCTGAGGGGCTCTTAGAGTTCCTAGACTTAAGCTGCCTCCTTTCACCATCAGACTTTGCCTATGGTTGTCATGTTGAAGCCTCAGATATTAAACGTGCAGCTCAGAAGTCCACTAATTTTAGATTCCCATTGATCTATTTAAGGTGAGCTGGCACTAGCTCTATAAATACAGTCCTATAAAATTGACATCCTTCCCATAAATCTTCCAAGTTGTTTATTACTGTATTCTTTTAATGATCCTAGTGTAAACTTGGGAGTGTGGGCATTCCTCTAGCTTCGCACTAGAATCCTGCCTTCCCACAGGAAGGGAAAAATTGTGCACTGTGGTGTGGGTGTGGAGGGTAGAAAAGAAAGGCTGAAATTCATTTTTTCCTTTTGAATTTGTTTCCTTGTTTCGATTCCCCTCTTCGTAGTCCCCATCACAAACCTCACGTTATCAAAGTCATGAACAGCACTCTGGCCACTGCGCTTCTTATAGCCTGGGCCAGCTCCTTTTTCACTCTGGTGGCAGCCACTACTTTAAAATCAGGCCTCATAAATAACCTCAAGGGCTTGCTCAAGATGAGATCAATGTCTTTCTGGGTCCACTTTTGTAGTTTTGGTCTCTCGCTCCATGGCGCTCCCCAATGTCAGAAGCTGGCGCAGTTCTACGGCCTTTTCCCTGGTCTCCTGCAGACCACCCTTAACAGTAATTTAGATACCAGTATCAGGGTAGTGACGCGTCCTGGGAAGCATCTGAGGAGCGTGCACCACGTGTGCGCTCCTGAGCCCGCTGTAGCACGCTCAGTAGGCCGCCTACTGCAGGCCTCCGCAAGCGTTGAGTGGCCGACTAGCTGTCACAAGCGCGCACGCGCGTGGATGCCTGCGCACGCGCACTAACGCCCCAGCGGCAGCGCCCCAGGGCGGATCCACAGCAGCTACAGTTCCCCTGGGCGCGGTCTCTGGGCATGAGGTTCTCATGCTTGCCGTTGGGATCAATAGGCGCTGGGTTTGCGGACTGCTGCAGCGTGGGCAGTGCCTCGACTTCTTTCCTCCCCCACCACCCCAAGCTTCTTATGCACAGGTTGAGGAAGTAGTTTTGTTACCCAAGTCGAACGTGTCTGACACTGATCCTAAGCTAGCAAGGTCCAGTGGCGAATTGCCATCCACTTGTTTCAAATCTGTTGGCTCTTGCCCACGGATTCTGCTTTTTTCTTCACGGCCTCGTGGAGCTTACTCCACAGCTGACTGTGTGGGGGTGGGGTTGTGGGGTTGGTTACACCTGCTGCCCAGAGAGGTCTCTGCATAAAAATGCTCTTTAAATGCGCAGAAAAGCTACGTAATGACCAATAGCCTTACCAAAACCTGACCTGTGCAGGGCGCGCAGAGAGCTGCCGAGGCCAGTCCTGTGTAGTTCCACTAGCTAACTTCCCAGATGTGCCCATTCCCTGATATTAGCAATCGTTTCAAGGATGTCATTAGCCAGTTCTTGTTCACCAGCTATTAGGTTAACAGAGAGGAAGTAGGCACCACACATAAGTGGTGTGGGGGGTGCGGAGTGTTTGTTCGTGTTTGTGTATGTGTGTGTTCTCATCATTTGTCCACTTGAGCAGACAGATGCCTCAAGTGATGGGCGAAAACAAGCTGGCACGTTTTATGGGTATAGAGGTCTGGGGACAGAGCTTGTCTGGGTGTGAGAATCATCCTGCTCTTCATGGGGTGCAAACTTCACGAATCCGGTGCTCTGCGGAGACTGGCTTATATGATCAAGCCTGACAAGAAGCCCTAATGCTCAGCTTTCTTTGAACCCGAGATCTGGAGCCCAGGACTTGGACCACATTCTAACCCTCACTTACCACTTCAGTGCACAACATCGCCTGTTCAAGTGGGCAGAGTGTGACCTGTAAATCTGGTTTCCGAGGAAATGGGATTTTCAGATAGTTTCTATACAATAGTGTCTTAAAAAAACCTTCTAAATTGTCCATTTCTTATTCTAGACTTGAAAAGGGCCAAGTAGGAGTTATCTTCTGGAGGGGATGGGAGGGAGGCGGGGTGTGTGAACCAAGCCACTGCAGACAAAACAAGGAAGCATAAAACCAAACCGAACCTCAGCTCTCTGTGGGGTAGCCCTCATCAAACAAATAGAAAACAAACATAAGCTTTTCCCTGCTAATTTAGCGACCAGAGTATTATTCCTCTTTGACCAGAATGAATTTGATGTGAATATTAGCCCTCACAAATGGTTGTGCCAGGTGACTAGGTGAGAGGCATGCTTTGGAGACTGAAGTGAGTGCTGTTCACTGCAGCAGCTGCTTGCTATGCATTACCACAAAGCTGGAGCTCCTCAGTATCCAGACTAAACACAAAACAGCCACAACAAAGCACTGTTTACCCATGTGAATTTTCTTTGTCCTGACAGTGCCATGTGTTAAAGCTTTTTGTTTTGTTTTCTTTTTTTATTTCTTAACTTTTAATGTTCTCTCTGTCTAGATAGAATTCAGTTAGCTGTGGATTACTAAAGATAGAGTAGTATCAAGATTTGAAAATGAACCAAGACTGACTTTACTAGTTGGTTGCTTCACACACTTCTGCTGGTTGCTCTTAGGGATATGGGAAAAGGAAATACAGGCATGAGACCAACTAACAAAATGGGCCCACTGGGTGAGTCAAGTGCTTGTATGTTCTATCTAAATATTCTTTTCTTTCTCAGTGATAAGGTCCAGTCAAGACAATGGGGCCACATAATCCAAAGGATCAAACTGATCTGGGTCTTGTGACCTTTTCCCCTTCCTCTAATTCTCAGTAGTGAACATCTGTGTTTAGTGGCCAATGTCTGACAGTAAGAAATTAAAGCATTTTACTTTTTCTTGAAAGGGGGTTGGGTGCTAGTGTAGAGAGGTTAAATCTCTGTGGATGACACTGCTTTGCAGAGCTGGAGGTTGATCGTCCACTGAGCTTTCCCCTTCACACGCCCTGAGAATGGAACGAAGGGACATGTACTGAGAAACTACAGGCAGGTCACAGTCTTTATTCATTTATGAACTTTTTAAGCACCCATTTATCATTTCTTTACTGGGGAAAGAAGCTAGCCTCTGCCTCTGTCTTTCCTTGATAGGGGCTCACTTCTTGTGAGGGCTGCCAAAGTAGCTTCTGAGTATGTTCTCACTCCCTCACTGTTTTGACACAAGCACGTCTCTCTCAACACAAACCCAAATCAAGCCAAACCTGTACAAAATGGTGAAATGCGCTTTACTCTTTAGTGTGTAAAACAGAAATTTCTTGAGCCAATTTGAAAGGATCAAAGATCTGAAAGAATATGATATTCCAGAGATAAGGAATTAGAGAAATTTATGTCCAAAACAAATGTCGAGAGTGAAAAAGCCCCACGTTTTTCTCAGGACATGTTGGCCTTCTGGGCCTCTATGGGTTTTTGATGATTCAAAACTTTTTTCTTGTAAAGAGCACACTTCTGATCTCCACAGAGCAGAGATATGCCATTAGGAATAGGTGAAACCACCTGAGCAGTGTAACACTTATGGGAAAAACTGAAACAAGATCAAATCTCGGTGCCTGTATTTACACATTTCTTGAATATCAGTTTTAGTGAAACATCTTTCCTAAAGGAGGACATTAAAAAGTCATCTTTTTAAAGAGATAGGTGTGTCCAAGAGCCAGAACAGGAAGCTTTAAAAGGAGATTAGAGTTTTCCTTTCACCAGTTGTATACAGAGAAACAAGAATTTTCAGTGGAATAGTTGAATGGTGCTACTTTTAATCACACATGTGCACAAACACACAAAGAAGGCTGCTTTCAGTCATTTTTTCTTGATGTTTAACATGTGTTGGGAGTTTTGGACTTCTGACTTCTCGAGATTATATTTGTGACTTTGTTCTTATACTTGAAGTTTAGAAGACTACAAGGTGATAACTAGGCTATTCTCTCTCTCTCTCTCTCTCTCTCTCTCTCTCTCTCTCTTTCTCTCTCCCTCTCTCTCTTTCTGTCTCTTGTTACCAACTCTGTCCTTTTTTCCCTCTTCCACACTGACTCACCCCCTCCCTAGCATTCTGTCAAGCAATAGGCTGTAAAATAGTTATCCAGACCAGCAGCCAGGCAAGTGCCGTTTGAGAGTAATTTCTGCCCCAAGCGTTTAGCCCAGGGCAAAGCAAGCGTGCTCTCTAACTGATCAACCTGGATATTTCATTATTCATTAATTTACTGTTTAACCAAATCCCACTCATTATCAGAGGCAACGCTTGGCAGAGCCCAGTGAACAGTAGCAGTTGGTGTCAGGCGTGGAGAATTGGCCCATTTGATCCTGGGCTGTTTTATTATTCAACACCACTGACTGAGAAAAAGGTCCATGAATAATAAAGAGCCAAAGCGTGTTTGAACTGAGAAGCATGACACAGCCTTACAAAACAGCAGTTAGAAAATTAAAGGCAAGGTGGCCCAGACTTTGCATTTTTTATCTTGGCTGTGGGCACAGACATTTATATCCCTACATTGTTTTCAATGATTTTTTTTTTAAGTCCTTAAGACAGAGGCATTTGTTTCAATGATACCCTTTCAAAACAAGCCATTGAAGAACTCAGGAACAAACTTACACAGCAAGAAACAAACATGCCTCCAGAAGTGAATTTGAAAACATAATTTCTAACCTCATAATCAGTTAGGTCCTTTGTGGCCCTTTTCAGCTATGGGGAAGATGAGGATGATTTTAATTCTCCTTTGGACCTGCCATCATCCATACCCTGGGTTGGTTTAATAATATAATTCATGATGCCAATCAAATGAATACTATATTCCTTTTCCATTTCTTGACAAGTCCTTGGGTCCAAAAGCACCTGGTCATAGTGAGACTATAACAAAGGATTTATAGGTGATTAGACAATATTTAAAATATCATTAATCTTAGAGAAGGGATATATATATATATATATATATATATATATATTACTATTTTTTTTTTTTTTTTTTTTTATTATTTATTTTTTGTGGCCATTTTCTTTTTTTTTTTATATTTTTTTTATATTTATTTATCTTTGTATGTGTATAATGTATTCTGTCTGCATGCAGTCCTGTGTCACCCGTGTCGTGCAATGCCGCTGAGGAGAGTTAGAAGAGGGTGTCGGATTCCCCTGGAACTGGAGTTCTCTGCTAATTGAGTTACAGACGGTTCTTTAGCCTCCATGTGGGTGCTGGGGATCAAACCCAGGTCCTCTGCAAGAGCGTTGGTGCTCTTAACCGCTGGTCATCTTCCAGTCCCCAGTGGCACATTTTCTAAGAGTACATAAGGAAATGTGTCATGAACCCTCTTGGACTTTGTTTAATCAATAGAAACATAGTTAAACATGCTTGCTTTGTCCACTCATGGACAAATTAAAACTTTGTGATCTTAGGATTGAACTTGCCCTACCTACCATTCCACAGCTGTGTTGTGGTCTTTTTTTTTTTTTTTTTTTTTTTTTTTTTTTTTTTTTTTTTTTTTTTTTGGTGGTCTTCTTTGAGCTAGGGTCTCCCTTGTAGCCACCAGCTTGTCCTGGATCACTCGGCTCTGTAGACCAGCCTGGTGCGTCTTTTAAAATACACAGATTAAACTTGAAAATTATGATGGAATCTAAACCAGCAATGTAAGCTGTATCTTTTTAATTTTGCCCCCTGCTGCCTACTCATGTTATACTACATACATAGTATACTGGGAGAGGAATAGAATAATGTACAACAATTGCTGAGACATAGAAGTCCAGGGGAAAGTTTCTGGGTACTAATAAAGTCCATATTGGCCACCTGTACTTATCCAAACTAAAATGCCTATAATCTTCTAGGATTCTACAGAGCTTATACAGTTCAGTAGAACTGTCACAGTTGTAGAATAACTTAGAGTAACACATCGAAATGACGGTGGTAGAAAAGATTTGAAGCTTCAAGCAAGTTTATTTATTTATTTATTTTGTGGTGCTGATCACACCCAGTGCCTTGGGAATGCTAGGCATGAACTGTGGCACTGAGCTACATTGCCATCCTCATTTAAAGTGATGGTAAATGCTGGCACTTATAAACAAAGTTTGGAAATAGGAGATGCCTAGCTTCTTAGCCGTAGATATGCTCTTGCTTGCCTTGAGCACATTTGGAACTATCCTTTTGTTTGTTTTTGATTGAGACAAGATCACATTATGTAGCTCTGGCTGAGCTGGAACTCACTAGTAGCATGTTGGGCTTGAACTCAAGAGGCTGGCTTGCCTTGCGCCCCGAGTGCTGAGATTAAAGGTGGGTTGCCCACTATGCTCACCTGGATCTATTATTAATGTATTGAATTTCAATGTTCCCATATTAAAGCATTTTTTTTTTAGTATTACAGTTTTACCTCTAAAGTTTGCATATATTTAGAGAATAGCATGTCCTTCTTGGTACAAGTTACTTCTGGCACAACTAAATTACAGCTTTGGTTGTGTATTAGTTACTTGTCTATTGCTGCTGCTATAGAATACCCTGTGTTGGTAATGCCTCTAACTCCTAACACTTGGGAGGCAGAGGCAGGTGGGATCTTTGTGATTCAAGGCCAGCTTGTGTCTACAGAAGCGAATATCCGGGCCAGCTGGAGCTAAAGGGGACCCTGTCTCGAAAAGACAAAAAAAAAAAAAAAATAAAAAAAGAAAGAATACCCTGAAAAAAGGAAGTTTAAGTAGGGAAAGGGTTATTTTGGCTCACAGTTCCTTCATGGTGGGGAAGTCATGGACAGAGCTTGAGGCTGACCTGGTCACCTCTTAACGCCACAGTCAGTGAAGCAGAGAATGCTGGTGTCAGTTCACTGTTTTCTGTTATTACTTATGTATACCTAGGTCTCCAGCCCATTGAATCACCACTACCTACATTTCTGTTGGATCGTCCCCACACAATTAACTTTTAAAAACATTTTAGTATTGTATTCTCCTGTATTTACCTTATGTGTATGAAGTGTGTTGCCTGCATGTATATAAAGGTACTCATTCAGTGGAATGCCTGCAGAGGTCAAGAGTATGTTGGATCTTCTGGAACTAGAGTTAAGGACAGTTTGTTAGCTTGCCATGTGGTCCTGGAACTCAGGTCCTCTGCAAGAGCAGCCAGTGCTCTTAACCACTGCGGCATCTACTCCAGACCTTCCCACCTCAAGTTAACATTATATTAGATAATGTGTCACAAGCTTTGCCCCACGCACGGCCAACTTCCTCTTTTCTCCCCCATCCTCTCAATTAGATAACCCCTCCCGACTATTGCCCAGAGATGAATCTCTAGGTGATTCTAGCATCCTGATAAGTGGCCTCAAGCACTGCTAACATCAATATATTCCAGAAGAGTTCCTTCCTTTACCACTGATCTTAGGCTTGGTACTTTACTTTTAGAATAGTACTGCCATTTTGTTCTATATACATTTCAGTGGTTTTAAAGTCAAAGACTATAAAAACTTATGTCATAAGATTGCAGTTTCGTATTATAAAAAAAAGATTATCAGTATCACACTTTTTCTTATTAAGAAGAGGTATAAAAATTATTTCTTCCAACTTGGTTTGGACTAATAAGAATAAATCAAATCCCATGGGGTTTTGAAGAAATGGCTCAGTGGTTGGAGGCCTGGCTCTTCTTGCGGAGGACCCAGCTCCTGTGTTTCTCGCACTCACATAGTAGCCTAACAACCATAAGTCTAGTCCCAGGGAATTCAACATTTGCATCTCGGCCTCTGGGGCACTGCTAGGACCATGGTTGATTATATACATGCACTAGTCAGAAAGAGAGAAATCAATAAATAAACAAAATAAGTTTAAATCCTACTGTTTTTCTTCTAATCATAGATATTTTTTTATTTATTTATTTATAAATTAAAAGTGGGGAGACAGAAGAACCATAGTTGAACAGGGTTGATAGCATTATTGATGATACGCTCTTAGTTCTTAGATCATATGAGCCCTTAGTAAACCATGAAACTCCACACTCCTGGGTATGACTGCATGTGAAGAATTCCCAAGGTGGAGAAAATTAGATAACAGTAGGAAATTCATTCACTTGGGGACCACAAAGTCCCTGTTCTCCTTTTACTCTTAGCCTTGCTTCAGATTGAGATATTGAATCTCTTCCCCAAGCACAGCATGATCTAGACTCTTAAGACTCTCTAATGCCACTTTAAGTTCTTGGAATTTAGAACTTCAAAAACACTGGTTCTCAGTCTCTGGAAAAGGAACACTATGGTGGAAATTTGGCAGGGGGAAAATGAGCACATTTTTCAGATCTCAGTGAATCAGTAGGGCAAATCAGTACAGTATAAATATCACCTAATCAAGAAAACTTTCTTTTCTAACATTTTTACTTTCCTGGTATAATTATGTCTTTACCTTTTCCACCCATAGTTCTTTCCACATATTGTCTACACATTAGAATCACCAGGGACAGTTTAAAAAAACACTAGTGTTTTAAGTCCTGTCCTTTNTCATCAAATTGTACTCATTGGTTTAGAATCCATTGGTGACTCTTGTTCAAATCATTTATTACAATGATGGTTGCAACTGACGCTTTCTTTTTTTCAAAACTCTATGATTCCTCCTACATTTATTATTTGGCATTCTGCTATGAAGACTGAAGATAAACTTCTTACTTTATATTTATTAATCAATTGCTTATTTTTAATGTGGACTTACTGTTATATTTTCCATTGGTTATAATCTATAACTATTCAACTCCCCCCCACTTTGATTGGAAACTTGACTAAGATTTGGCTAATGTGAGTACCTCAAGCTTTCTCCTTTACCAAAATTCTTAGCTAGTGTGGGTGGCACCACACCTTGAAACACCGAACCCCAGTACTCTGGAGTTAGAAGTGTGTTCAAGACCAGCTTACTGTACATAGTGAATTCTAAGCCGAACAGGGCTAAATAGGAAACCCGGCTAATTAAAAACAAAAAAAAAACCCTCTTCTTAACCTAGAAAAAAATTTTAATTAATGAGTTTTAGTATTTCAGTTATTTATTTTTAATATTTTATATGATTAAAAGTCAGTTATATCCAGTGGATATCAAAGCCTGCCTCTTGAGTTTGTTTGTTTGTTTGTTTTTTTTTTTTTTCATTCGCCCCCGTCCTGGAACTCACTCTGTCAGACTAGGCTGGCCTTGAACTCACCAGCAGATTCATCCGCCTCTTGCCCTCCAAGTGACATGTTAAGGTGTGGCACCACCACAGCCCAGCAAACTTTTGAAGTGTGGTATGCACACCAATATATGTGTATGTATGTTCCCATGTGTGGGTATACATATATGGTCCAGTGGCACAAGCATGTGTGTTATGTGGAGGCCAAAGTTGAGTGCAGTGTGGTCTTGTATCACTCTCCAAATTACTTATTGAGGTCGGATCCCATTTGAAACCAATGCTCACCCATTCTGCTAGTCAAGCCACCCAGCTTGCTCTGGAAATCGTTTACCTCACCCTCTTGTGCCTGGGATTACAGGCAGGCCAGCACACCCACTAGGCAATTCCTTGTGTCCTAGGGATCTGAATCAGGTCTTCTAGTAGTCAGTTATTGGCACTGCTGAGCCGTATCTCCAACTGCTGTCTTCACCTTTTATAGCAATAGACACTTCATTGCTCTTAACATAGTACAGTTTATTCACTATGTTGAAATTAACTGAATAATTTTCTCAGGCTTATAAAAAATATTCACCAGCAAAATGTGAAGACTTCTGAATGTTTCTCTCATGTTGGAATTTTACTTCTATTTAGGAAAATTATTGCTATCTAAACTCACCATCTCACTGAGTCTGAGTTCTGTACTTTTGAGCAAAGATCAGAAAAGTTACTTTAGAATAGACACTGTCTTATTCAATACATCATATTTGATATTTCTGTGACTATCTTATATGTCTGCATGTAATTGTAAAGATGTAACCAGGTGCAAATTGTGAGATCACACTAAGTTTTACCTTTAAATTCCAGTGACTACTCCCATTCAGTTCCCTAGGAGCCCCACAGTATTGTCATAGCGCAAAGCATATTTTTAAGGTTTTAAAAAGTAATTTTTTTATTTTTATTGTGTGAGTGTATGCTTGCATCTGTGGATGCAGGCAGAGGCCATAAGAGGGTGCCAGAATGTCCCTGGGGCTATTCTACAAAAGGCAGTGTGAGGTCCACCCACCACAAGGTGGCAGGAAATGAACTCTTGGATCCTTGGAAGAGGTTAGAGTTCCGCTTAACACGGGCCATCTGGTTTCTTTGTACCTCAAAAGGTTGATTTGTGTTTATGGATATTAAGTTGTGTTTGTGTGTTCATGTTACATGAATGCAGGTGCCTTTGAGATGCAGAAAGAAGAGTGTTACAACCTTTGGCAGCGATCCACAGGCATTTTGTGATCTACCCAGCATAGACAGTAGGAACTGATACTTGGTGTGTTCTGATAGAGCGCGAAGCATTTTTTGAAGTTATCGTCATCTCCAACCCAAACAGAATATTTCATTATGATTATATCTCCTGTATTCAGCTTAACAATGAGCTAAAATCACCGTTTCTTCTGCTTGGTGGTCTGTTTGCTTTGTGACAGAGTTTCACATTATCCTGGCTGGCCTCGAAACTCACTGTGTGGCTGCAAACCTTGAACTCGTGATCCTCCTACCTCCAGGGTGGAGTGCTTGGATTGAGCACCATGCTTGGCTTAATGATATGCTAGGGACTGAATCCAAAGTTTTATGCATGCTTGGTAGGCAAATGCTTTACCAACTTAACTACATCCCATTCCGTGATTGCCCTTTGTATCTTGTGTGAAAATGATTCAGACTAGTGTGTACTATTCAAGCTCTTGGGTTGTTGTTGTAAACTTTATTTTGTAATAGGAACTGAACATTTTTACCTCATTCAAGTAAATTTCTGGCAGTAAGAAGCAGAAGAGCTTAGTTCAGTCTAGAAGTAAATCTTTCTGCTCAAAATCTTATTAAAAATCTGCTTGATTTAATTTAAATATAATTTTAAATTCTGTATATATTAACCTTTCATCAGAAAGACATATCAATATTCTTTTATTAATTGTGCCAGTCTTAGTCATGATTCTTTTACTTCTACTTTCTTATCTTTTTTTATTGTTACTTCTCACTTTTTCATATTTCTTTTCTAAATTGTATTTTATTTTCTGTGTATAGCTTTTCCTAACATGTATTAAGTACACACACACATGCATGCAATGTGGATGGAGGTCAGAAGAGGGTGGTGGAATATGTGTAACTGGAGTTATATTGTTGCTAGCCACCATGCGATGCTGGAACTGAAAGCCAGCTTCTTTAAGAACAGCCAATGGCTGATGAGGCTAGCCATCTCTCTAGTCCCCTTTCATTTTCTTTCAAAATATCATGCAGCATACTTTGTCTTTCTGTGCTCCTGAATCCCGATGAATAAATGCTAGAAAGCAGAGATGCTTGTAGAAGCTTCATTCCCTTCTTTCTCCTGTACCACCACCTAGATGTATGCATACATGCACATGTATCTTTAAAAATAATTTAGCAGATTTTTTGTTGCCCACATAAAATTTTATAGTTAAATGAGGAAATGCATTTTTCTATTATAATTTAGAAGAGTTTGGTGTGACAAGATATCCACTAAGAACTAAAAGACTTCCAGAGAGTCAGCTTAAACATTTTTAATTGTTTGTCACTGGATTTTCCTCACTGTCCTTTCATTCGACTGACCCTGTGCAATTAATAATATTCCACTGAATTGGGTGGGACATTAATTGAAAGAAAATATGTGAAGGTCAGTAAGATGGCTCTGTGGGTAAAGGTGCTTGTCTTTAAGCTCGATGGCCTGAGTTTCAGTCCCCAGGACCTGCATGACATGAATGAATGAATGAATATGAGGAAGAATGTAGAAAATGAATAGAAAGTGTATGAAACACACTCCAGCTGTTGAAAGTTAGACAAATATAAAAATTGTTTTCAGTATACAATTCCATGAAAGATTTTCCTCTAAGTTCACATGGGGTCCAGTCAAACTTCTGCCCTTCTATACTAGCTCTGAAATTTTCATTAAAAAAAAAACTTAGTCTCTCAACTGGAATGCCAAAATCTCGAACAGCTGAGAGTATCCAGTGTATTTTTTCCCCAGTGTATTTTCTAGAAGTCCTACATCTGAAAATAAAGATCTATTTGGCTAGTTATATCTTTAAAGAAGAAGAAAATGGAGAAGAAATAAATATAGGTATGAGTGTACATACACTACACACACATAATGTTAATTTCAATTAGGGCTGTAGCTGAAGAAAGACTATAAAATAGAATATCCCAAGGTCTGGCAGCGCTGGCTAAAAGCTCTGAACATACTCACATAAAAGATTCAGCTAATCCTTTTTCCTACAGTATTCTTCATGACCCACTGTCCTTTGATGAATATTAAGTGTTAAGTTGCTTGTTTTTCTTCACTAAACAAAGAGCCCAAATGTAAGGTCTGTGCTTTGCTTTCTTTAATGCATTATTTGCAGGGATTCTTTGACAAGTTAGGGGAATAGGAGTGAGTATTGAAACAAAGAGGCAGGCAGGTTCCACATGCAGCCTGAAGAAGACGAGGCTGTCTCCATTCTCTGCATGAGATGGAATGAAACTGTCTTTTGTCCAAAATTAAAAAAGCCTGACCTGCGGGTCCTTCGAGGAGAGAAAGATTTCCTGCAAAGGAGACATCTGGATTCTCTCTTTGCTTCTGCTGCTACTGCTGGGTTTTGCCACTATTTTCTATATTCCCATTTCTTGGCTACAACTGTCAAAAAAGAAGTTTGGAAGTACTTTATTCTGCCTTTTGTGTTCAATAGTTCAGAAAAGAAGAAGGCTTATGATTTTTCAAACAGATATAGTTATTTTATAGGGTTTAAAGAGCCTGTTATTTCTTCCAGAAAGTTTAATAAGCATATAGAAATAGCCAGCTGGCTAATCCTGGGAATATCCCTCCTCCCTGTGCATTTTATAGAAAGATCCTGTGGCCAGGAAATATAAAGCTTTCAGTACACTGACAAGTTAGGATTATAGCCTCGTATGGAAGAGCTTCCCCCCCCCCCCCCGCTGTTTTTGCTGGGTGTTGGCAGTATCTAGCCATCCCTCTCAGGGATATTGAAGTCACCTTCACCTTTCCCATCAGGGAGAACTCCAAGACTGACTGCACTAATGAGGGAATCTGGAATTGAGACATTACATGCATATCCATCAGTGTGATTAAACTGAACACACATACTGTGTGTGCTTGGCGGTTTCAAAGAGCCTGGCTATTAAAATGGCTTCATATTTTTATACCTTTTGGCACCCTCATAAAAAGATTTAAGGAAACAGATTTCTTCTACTACTACAGATGGAATAAGGCAAATCTATGTTAAGAAGCTATCAAAATCATTTGAAACATCTTAAGTTCACTTGGTAAATCAGTAGCTCCATAGAATATTCTAAAAGTATAAAAATATATTAATAAGCTTATATACATATGTAAAGACAGATATGAGCCACATTAAGTTGCAAATAAAGTAAAACATCATCAATGCAGATTCACTTAATCTAGAATTTCTGATCTACCAAAAGTCTGGAACTAGCTAAGCAGGAATTTGCCTTTAACATGTCGATGGAGAAAAAGGAGCTGAAGAAATCACTAGTGTAAATAAAGATTACAGGGAGGGGACATAAACTGTTTAAGAAAGCACATGGCTTTTAGTGTCCTCAGATACTTGAGGAGCACCCCATTATACAGAGATTTGAGAAAATAATTACAAAGCATTTATGTATTAATCAACCTGAGGGAGCTGGAAAGATGGTTCAAAGTGTTTAATAGCATGGCTGTTCTTGCAGAAACCCTAGTTCGAGTCCCAGCACTCACATGGCAGCTAACACTATCTGTAACTCTCACTTATTCCAAGGGATCTGAACCCTCTTTGTCATCCGCCACGAGGCATTGCATAACTCATGCAGCCTAACACACATAAAATAAAAATTATTAATTATTTAAAAAACAACTTTAAAAAGAATTTTTAATTATTGCAGGTACACTTCTTTTCTGTACTTTAGAAAGGAAAACAATGTCTTTTTTCTAATACTCTACAGTTTAACTTTCTCACAAATGAATTTGCATCTTTGTTTAGATAGATAATACAATAGGCTGTTGAAACGTATATCATGTTACAATTTTAATATAGTCATCTTGTTTTGTTTTCAGTACTGTGATAAAATAGTATGTGTATATTGTGTGCATTTGTATAGATAATTATTTTCACAATATAATATGTAAACTTAGGATGATTCTTTTTTATAATGCTTTTAAATGGATGTTTTGTGTATTTCAGAATCATTTCTTGTCCAGTGTGGTTAGTGGCTGAACCCCTGGGTTCACTGCGCATCTTACCGAGTTCAATTCCCAGAACCCACGTGGCAGCTTTTAACCAATCAGTAACTCTAGTTCCCAGAGGAATCTGACACCACCCTCTGACCTCTGTGGGCATTGCACAACATGGTGCACTCACATACATGCAGAGAGTGCACATACCAGAAAAATAATAATAAATAGAAATAATTCTTTTAGCCCAGCCTGTCACTCCACCATAAGCAGAAAGTAAGAGTCAACTTGAGTTTAGGTTTCTTCACCTATAAAATCACTAGAAATACCTTGATACCGATCTGACATCTCAGATTTGTTGCAAGAATAAAATCAGATGATTTTAAGCTAATAAACGTTTTCTATAAAGTGGAATTCAAATACATTATAATTATTTTCTCTCTAATGGATAATTATCCTTGGGAAGGAAATGTTGATGAAGCATGTCCAGGTACACATTTCAAGTTCATTATTAACCAAAGAATGTACTGTGTCCTAGGAAAGTAGGGTAAGTGAAATTGAAGAAATCTATAAATACTTTTTCATTCTATTAATCATTTAGTTTATAGGCTGAAAAACTGAAAGCAAAATATTCTAGAAATAGAAATGTACAGACATATTTTAGATTTCAGTGCTTTGGGCTCTTAAATTTTTGGTGGGGGGTCTTTTTGAGACAGGGTCTCCCTTTAGTCCCAGCTGCCAGCTGCCTTGGAGCTGGATATTTAGCCAGGCTGGCCTTGAACTCAAGAGATCCACCTACCTCTGCCTCGGAGTGCTGGGATTAAAGTGTGTGCCACCACCACCTGGCAGAAAAAAAAAATCATTAAGAAAAAATTTAAATTAAAATGTCACAAACGTACAAGGTTTAGGAAACACAGAATGAGATGGTCTTCGGGACAGAAAAAAAGTGCCTGAATCATACCCTTAGAACATGGGCAATCAATCTCCTGCCCTACTGTAGCTCTAGCATGGTAGCACACATATGTCTAGGAGACATTCAACAGTTCTTTGACTATGATGCTTCTTGGAGAGCTATAATCTAATTCTACATAGAACTGCAGACACAAGAGCAACATTCTTGCCCACAAGGCCAAAAATACTTTAAATTCCCTCTGGTCTTATTTACTGCTATATCTCTATATTCTATAAATTAGTGACTGGGGTTCAGCCATGCTATGGGGGAAACCAAAGCTGTTAATGAACAATTCATCTATGCCATCTTTTACATAAATTAAGACCTAGTCTTTCTCTCTTAACTTAATAAAATAAGTGGGGGCTGGAGAGATGGCCTAGTGATTAAAAGTGCTGACTGCTCTTGCAGAGGACCCAGGTTCTATATTCCCCAGCACCCACATGGTGGCTGGGACATCTTTAACTCCAGTTCCCAGGAAGATCCACCCCTCTTCTGCCTCCAAAGCATTGCACAACACAACACGGGTGCACAGACCTACAGGCAGACAGTAATTCATACACATAATAAATAAATAAAATTTTAAAAAAGATATAATACAAAATGGCCCTGCAAACTTTTGTAGACTTATATAGAGACATGGGGTAAGTAGACATATGACATAACGCATTCTGAGAATATAAAACATTTTCTGCTTTCTTAGTTTTTCAAAGAATTCGCTTGGGAATCTGTTAATAAAATACTTGGGTCTCAGATCAAATAAATCAAAGGACAGGACTTAAAACACTAGTGTTTTTTTAAACTGTCCCTGGTGATTCTAATGTGTAGACAATATGTGGAAAGAACTATGGGTGGAAAAGGTAAAGACATAATTATACCAGGAAGTAAAAATGTTAGAAAAGAAAGTTTTCTCTGATATAGGTGATATTTATACTGTACTGATTTGCCCTACTGATTCACTGAGATCTGAAAAATGTTGCTCATTTTTCCCCCTGCCAAATTGTCCACCATAGTGTTCCTTTTCCAGAGACTGAGAACCATGTTTTTGAAGTTCTAAATCCAAGAACTTAAAGTGGCATAGAGAGTCTTAAGAGTCTAGATCATGCTGTGCTTGGGGAAGAGATTCAATATCTCAATCTGAAGCAAGGCTAAGAGTAAAAGGAGAACAGGGACTTTGTGGTCCCCAAGTGAATGAATTTCCTACTGTTATCTAATTTTCTCCACCTTGGGAATTCTTCACATGCAGTCATACCCAGGAGTGTGGAGTTTCATGGTTTACTAAGGGCTCATATGATCTAAGAACTCAGGCGTTATCTTTATCTGACATAAATTTCAACCCTGTTCACTGTTCTCTTTCTCCCCACTTTTATTTATAATAATAAAATAAAAACAATCTAATCTATATTAGAAAGAAAAACAGTAGGATTTAACTATTTTTTTATTATTGATTTATTTCATGTTTATAGTGCATGTATATAAATGCACCAGGTCCATGCAGTGCCCCACAGGGCCAGATGCAAATGTTTGATTCCCTGGGACTAGACTTATGGTTGTTAGTGCTACTATGTGAGTGCGAGAAACAGGAGCTGGGTCCTCCGCAAGAAGAGCCAGTGCCCTCCAACACTGAGCCATTTCTTCAACCACCATGGGATTATTTATTCTTATTAGTCCAAACCAAGTTGGAGAAATAATTTTTATACCTCTTCTTAATAAGAAAAAGTGTGATACTGATAATCTTTTTTTTATAATACGAAACTGCAATCTTATGACATAAGTTTTTATAGTCTTTGACTTTAAAACCACTGAAATGTATATAGAACAAAATGGCAGTACTATTCAAAATAAAGTACCAAGCCTAAGATCAGTGGTAAAGGAAGGAACTCTTTGGAATATATGATGGTTAGCAGTGCTTGCCACTTATCAGGACTAGAATCACCTAGAGATCATCTCTGGGCATATCTGGGAGGGGTTTCTAAAGTGAGGTGGGGGGAGAAAGAAAAAAAAAATTGGCCTCTGAGTCAGCTATGTGACACATTATCTAATAAGTTTTGAGGTGGGAAGGTCTGAGTAATGGCCAGTGGGTTAGAGCACTGGCTGCTCTTGCAGAGGACCTGAGCATCACAGGACCCACATGAAGCTAAAAACTGTCCTCTAACTCTAGTTCCAGAAGATCCAACATACTCTTTGACCTCTGCAGCATATCAGCAAATGAGTACCAATACAGCAGGCAAACACTCATACACATAAGGGTAAATACAATAAATAAAAACTGTTTTTAAAAGTTAATTGTGTGGGGAGATCCAACAGAAATGTAGGTAGTGTGATTCAATGGGCTGGAGCACCTAGGTATACATAATAATAAAGAAAACAGTGAACTCGAGCACCAGCATTTCTCTGCTTCCTGACTGTGGCTAGGTGACCAGGTGCCTCAAGCTCCTGTCCTGACTTCCCCCCCATGAAGGAACTGTGAGCCAAAATTAACCTTTCCTAACTTAAACTTCCTTTTTGCAGGGTATTCTTTCTTTTTTTTTTTTTTTTTTTTTTTTTGTCTTTTCGAGAGCAGGGTCCCCCTTTAGCTCCAGCTGCCCTGGAATTCGCTCTGTAGACAAGCGGGGCCTTGAAATCACAAAGATCCACCTGCCCTCTGCCTCCCAAGTGCTAGGATTAGAGGCATACACCACCAGGGTATTCTATAGCAGCAGCAAGACAAGTAACTAATACACAACCAAAGCTGTAATTTAGTTGTGCCAGAAGTAACTTGTACCAAGAAGGACATGCTATTCTCTAAATATATGCAAACTTTAGAGGTAAAACTGTAATACTAAAAAAAAATGCTTTATATGGGAACATTAAATTCAATACATTAATAATAGATCCAGGTGAGCATAGTGGCACCCACCTTTAATCTCAGCACTGGGGGCAGAGGCAGCCAGGCCTCTGTGAGTTCAAGCCCAACCTGTATAGTGAGTTCCAGCTAGCCAGAGCTACATAATGTGATCTTGTCTCAATCAAAAACAAAAAGGATAGTTCCAAATGTGCTCAAGGCAAGCAAGAGCATATCTACGGCTAAGAAGCTAGGCATCTCCTATTTCCAAACTTTGTTTATAAGTGCCAGCATTTACCATCACTTTAAATGAGGATGGCAATGTAGCTCAGTGCCACAGTTCATGCCTAGCATTCCCAAGGCACTGGGTGTGATCAGCACCACAAAATAAATAAATAAAATTTGCTTGAAGCTCAATCTTTTCTACACCACCGTCATTTCGATGTGTTACTCTAAGTTATTCTACAACTGTGACAGTTCTACTGAACTGTATAAGCTCTGTAGAATCCTAGAAGATTATAGGCATTTTAGTTTGGATAAGTACAGGTGGCCAATATGGACTTTATTAGTACCCAGAAACTTTCCCCTGGACTTCTATGTCTCAGCAATTGGTTGTACATATTCTATTCCTCCCCAGTGAATATGTATGTATATAACATGAGTAGGCAGCAGGGGGCAAAATTAAAAAGATACAGCTTACATTGCTGGTTTAGATTCCATCATAATTTTCAAGTTTAATCTGTGTATTTTAAAAGACCACCAGCCTGGTCTACAGAGTGAGTCCAGGACAGCTGGGGCTAAAGGGAGACCCTAGCTCAAAAAGACCCAAAAAAAAAAAAAAAAAAAAAAAAAAAAAAAAAAAAAAAAAAAAAAAAAGACCACACACCAGTGTGGAATGTAGGTAGGGCAAGTTCAATCCTAAGATCACAAGTTTTAATTTGTCCATGAGTGGACAAAGCAAGCATGTTTAACTATGTTTCTATTGATTAAACAAAGTCCAAGAGGGTTCATGACACATTTCCTTATGTACTCTTAGAAAATGTGCCACTGGGGCTGGAAGATAGCCTAGCGCGTTAAAGGCACCAACGCTCTTGCAGAGGGACTGGTTTGATCCCCACGCCCCACAGTGAGGGCTAAGAACCGTCTGTAACTCCAATTCCAGAGACTCCAGTTCCAGGGAAATCCGAACCTCTTCTGACCTCCGCGGCATTGCACGACACGGGTGCACAGACCTGCATCAGACAGTACATTCATACACATACAAAGATAAATAATAATAAAAAAAATTAAAAAAAAAAAGAAAAAAAAAAAATGTGCCAGCTGGGAAGCCTAAACGATCCTCCCATAGATATATATAATAAATGTCTTTCAGTTATTTTGTTTGTCTCCTTGTTTGTTTTAGTCCTGGCTGGCCTCAAACTAGCTATGCAGTCAAGTATGTTCTTGAATTTCTGATTCTCTACTCTTTCCTAGGATTATTAGAATGAGTCACCCAAACCAGCAAAAACATTTCTTATGCAATTAAATCTGAAATCCTCCAAAATCAAATACTCTGTTAGAAACTGAGATACACTGGCAGTGAAGGAACATGTTACCAACATGTGTGTAAACTATAACTTTTCTTTTTTTGTTTTTTTTTTTTGGTCTTTTTGAGCTAGGGTCTCCCTGTAGCCCCAGCTGTCCTGGAACTCACTCTGTAGACCAGGCTGGGTGTGTCTTTTAAAATACACAGATTAAACTTGAAAATTATGATGGAATCTAAACCAGCAATGTAAGCTGTATCTTTTTAATTTTGCCCCCTGCTGCCTACTCATGTTATATACATACATATTCACTGGGAGAGGAATAGAATATGTACAACAATTGCTGAGACATAGAAGTCCAGGGGAAAGTTTCTGGGTACTAATAAAGTCCATATTGGCCACCTGTACTTATCCAAACTAAAATGCCTATAATCTTCTAGGATTCTACAGAGCTTATACAGTTCAGTAGAACTGTCACGGTTGTAGAATAACTTAGAGTAACACATCGAAATGAGGGTGGTAGAAAAGATTGAGCTTCAAGCAAATTTTATTTATTTATTTTGTGGTGCTGATCACACCCAGTGCCTTGGGAATGCTAGGCATGAACTGTGGCACTGAGCTACATTGCCATCCTCATTTAAAGTGATGGTAAATGCTGGCACTTATAAACAAAGTTTGGAAATAGGAGATGCCTAGCTTCTTAGCCGTAGATATGCTCTTGCTTGCCTTGAGCACATTTGGAACTATCCTTTTTGTTTTTGATTGAGACAAGATCACATTATGTAGCTCTGGCTCAGCTGGAACTCACTAGTACAGGTTGGGCTTGAACTCACAGAGGCCTGCTTGCCTCTGCCCCCCGAGTGCTGAGATTAAAGGTGGGTGCCACTATGCTCACCTGGATCTATTATTAATGTATTGAATTTAATGTTCCCATATAAAGCATTTTTTTTTAGTATTACAGTTTTACCTCTAAAGTTTGCATATATTTAGAGAATAGCATGTCCTTCTTGGTACAAGTTACTTCTGGCACAACTAAATTACAGCTTTGGTTGTGTATTAGTTACTTGTCTTGCTGCTGCTATAGAATACCCTGGTGGTGTATGCCTTTAATCCTAGCACTTGGGAGGCAGAGGCAGGTGGATCTTTGTGAGTTCAAGGCCAGCTTGGTCTACAGAGCGAATTCCAGGGCAGCTGGAGCTAAAGGGGGACCCTCTCTCGAAAAGACCAAAAAAAAAAAAAAAAAAGAAAGAATACCCTGAAAAAGGAAGTTTAAGTTAGGAAAGGTTAATTTTGGCTCACAGTTCCTTCATGGTGGGGAAGTCAGGACAGGAGCTTGAGGCACCTGGTCACCTTTAGCCACAGTCAGGAAGCAGAGAATGCTGGTGCTCAGTTCACTGTTTTCTTTTATTCTTATGTATACTCTAGGTCTCCAGCCCATTGAATCACACTACCTACATTTCTGTTGGATCTTCCCCACATCAATTAACTTTTAAAAACATTTTTATTTATTGTATTTACCTTATGTGTATGAGTGTGTTGCCTGCATGTATATAAATGTACTCATGCAGTGGAATGCCTGCAGAGGTCAAAGAGTATGTTGGATCTTCTGGAACTAGAGTTAGAGACAGTTGTTAGCTGCCATGTGGTTCTCAGGTCCTCTGCAAGAGCAGCCAGTGCTCTTAACCACTGGGCCATTACTCAGACCTTCCCACTTCAATTAACTTAATCTAGATAATGTGTCACAAGCTGCCAGAGGCCAACCTACTCTAGATAACCCCTCCCAGATATGCCCAGAAGATGATCTCCTAGGTGATTCTAGATCCTGATAAGTGGACAAGCACTGCTAACCATCATATATTCCAAAGAGTTCCTTCCTTTACCACTGATCTTAGGCTTGGTACTTTATTTTGAATAGTACTGCCATTTTGTTCTATATACATTTCAGTGGTTTTAAAGTCAAAGACTATAAAAACTTATGTCATAAGATTGCAGTTTCGTATTATAAAAAAAAGATTATCAGTATCACACTTTTTCTTATTAAGAAGAGGATAAAAATTATTTCTCCAACTTGGTTTGGATAATAAGAATAAATAAAATCCCATGGGGTTGAAGAAATGGCTCAGTGTTGGAGGGCACTGGGCTCTTCTTGCGGAGGACCCAGCTCCTGTTTCTAGCACTCACATAGTAGCTAACAACCATAAGTCTAGTCCCAGGGAATTCAACATTTGCATCTGGCCTCTGTGGGCACTGCATGGACATGGTGCATTTATATACATGCACTCATATACATGAAATAAATCAATAAATAAAATAAATAAGTTAAAATCCTACTGTTTTTCTTTCTAATATAGATTAGATTGTTTTTATTTTATTATTATAAATAAAAGTGAGAACAAGAGAACATAGTGAACAGGGTTGAAATTTATGTCAGATAAAGATAACGCCTGAGTTCTTAGATCATATGAGCCCTTAGTAAACCATGAAACTCCACACTCCTGGGTATGACTGCATGTGAAGAATTCCCAAGGTGGAGAAAATTAGATAACAGTAGGAAATTCATTCACTTGGGGACCACAAAGTCCCTGTTCTCCTTTTACTCTTAGCCTTGCTTCAGATTGAGATATTGAATCTCTTCCCCAAGCACAGCATGATCTAGACTCTTAAGACTCTCTAATGCCACTTTAAGTTCTTGGAATTTAGAACTTCAAAAACACTGGTTCTCAGTCTCTGGAAAAGGAACACTATGGTGGAAATTTGGCAGGGGGAAAATGAGCACATTTTTCAGATCTCAGTGAATCAGTAGGGCAAATCAGTACAGTATAAATATCACCTAATCAGAGAAAACTTTCTTTTCTAACATTTTTACTTCCTGGTATAATTATGTCTTTACCTTTTCCACCCATAGTTCTTTCCACATATTGTCTACACATTAGAATCACCAGGGACAGTTTAAAAAAACACTAGTGTTTTAAGTCCTGTCCTTTGATTTATTTGATCTGAGACCCAAGTATTTTATTAACAGATTCCCAAGCGAATTCTTTGAAAAACTAAGAAAGCAGAAAATGTTTTATATTCTCAGAATGCGTTATGTCATATGTCTACTTACCCCATGTCTCTATATAAGTCTACAAAAGTTTGCAGGGCCATTTTGTATTATATCTTTTTTAAAATTTTATTTATTTATTATGTGTATGAATGTACTGTCTGCATGTAGGTCTGTGCACCCGTGTTGTGTTGTGCAATGCTTTGGAGGTCAGAAGAGGGCGTTGGATTCTCCTGGGACTGGAGTCAAAGACGGTTCTCAGCCACCATGTGGGTGCTGGGGATAGAACCTGGGTCCTCTGCAAGAGCAGTCAGCACTTTTAATCACTAGGCCATCTCTCCAGCCCCCATCTTATTTTATAAAGTTAAAGGAGAAAGACTAGGTCTTAATTTATGTAAAAGATGGCATAGATGAATTGTTCATTAACAGCTTTGGTTTCCCCCATAGCATGGCTGAACCCCAGTCACTAATTTATAGAATATAGAGATATAGCAGTAAATAAGACCAGAGGGAATTTAAAGTATTTTTGGCCTTGTGGGCAAGAATGTTGCTCTTGTGTCTGCAGTTCTATGTAGAATTAGATTATAGCTCTCCAAGAAGCATCATAGTCAAAGAACTGTTGAATGTCTCCTAGACATATGTGTGCTACCATGCTAGGCTACAGTAGGGCAGGAGATTGATTGCCCATGTTCTAAGGGTATGATTCAGGCACTTTTTTTCTGTCCTGAAGACCATCTCATTCTGTGTTTCCTAAACCTTGTACGTTTGTGACATTTTAATTTAAACTTTACTTAATGATTAAACATTTAAAAGCCTGCCAGGTGTGGTGGCACACACCTTTAATCCCAGCACTCCGGAGGCAGAGGTAGGTGGATCTCTGAGTTCAAGGCCAGCCTGGTCTAGATATCCAGCTCCAAGGCAGCTGGGACTAAAGGGAGACCCTGTCTCAAAAAGACCCCCCCCAAAAAATTTAAGAGCCCAAAGCACTGAAATCTAAAATATGTCTGTACATTTCTATTTCTAGAATATTTTGCTTTCAGTTTTTCAGCCTATAAACTAAATGATTAATAGAATGAAAAAGTATTTATAGATTTCTTCAATTTCACTTACCCTACTTTCCTAGGACACAGTACATTCTTTGGTTAATAATGAACTTGAAATGTGTACCTGGACATGCTTCATCAACATTTCCTTCCCAAGGATAATTATCCATTAGAGAGAAAATAATTATAATGTATTTGAATTCCACTTTATAGAAAACGTTTATTAGCTTAAAATCATCTGATTTTATTCTTGCAACAAATCTGAGATGTCAGATCGGTATCAAGGTATTTCTAGTGATTTTATAGGTGAAGAAACCTAAACTCAAGTTGACTCTTACTTTCTGCTTATGGTGGAGTGACAGAGCTGGGCTAAAAGAATTATTCTATTTATTATTATTTTTCTGTGTATGTGCACTCTCTGCATGTATGTGAGTGCACCCATGTTGTGCAATGCCCACAGAGGTCAGAGGGGGTGTCAGATTCCCTGGAACTAGAGTTACTGATGGTTAAAAGCTGCCACGTGGGTTCTGGGAATTGAACTCTGTAAGAGCAGCCAGTGAACCACACTGAGAAGTGATGTCTGAAATACACAAAACATCGATAAAAGCATTATAAAAAAGAATCATCCTAAGTTTACATATTATATTGTGAATATAATTATCTATACATATGACACAAATATACACATACTATTTTATTACAGTACTTGAAAAACAAAACAAGATGACTATATTAAAATTGTAACATGATATACGTTTCAACAGCCTATTGTATTATCTATCTAAACAAAGATGCAAATTCATTTGTGAGAAAGTTAAACTGTAGAGTATTAGAAAAAAGACATTGTTTTCCTTTCTAAAGTACAGAAAAGAAGTGTACCTGCAATAATTAAAAATTCTTTTATAAGTTGTTTTTTAAAATTAATTAATTAATTTTTATTTTATGTGTGTTATGCCTGCATGAGTTATGCAATGCCTGTGGATGACAAAGAGAGTTTCAGATCCCTTGGAAATGGAGTTACAGATAGTTGTTAGCTGCCATGTGAGTGCTGGGACTCGAACTAGGGTTTTCTGCAAGAACAGCCAGTGCTATTAAACACTGAACCATCTTTCCAGCTCCCTCAGGTTTGATTAATACATAAATGCTTTGTAATTATTTTCTCAAATCTCTGTATAATGGGGTGCTCCTCAAGTATCTGAGGACACTAAAAGCCATGTGCTTTCTTAAACAGTTTATGTCCCCTCCCTGTAATCTTTATTTACACTAGTGATTTCTTCAGCTCCTTTTTCTCCATCGACATGTTAAAGGCAAATTCCTGCTTAGCTAGTTCCAGACTTTTGGTAGATCAGAAATTCTAGATTAAGTGAATCTGCATTGATGATGTTTTACTTTATTTGCAACTTAATGTGGCTCATATCTGTCTTTACATATGTATATAAGCTTATTAATATATATTTTTATACTTTTAGAAATATTCTATGGAGCTACTGATTTACCAAGTGAACTTAAGATGTTTCAAATGATTTTGATAGCTTCTTAACATAGATTTGCCTTATTCCATCTGTAGTAGTAGAAGAAATCTGTTTCCTTAAATCTTTTTATGAGGGTGCCAAAAGGTATAAAAATATGAAGCCATTTTAATAGCCAGGCTCTTTGAAACCGCCAAGCACACACAGTATGTGTGTTCAGTTTAATCACACTGATGGATATGCATGTAATGTCTCAATTCCAGATTCCCTCATTAGTGCAGTCAGTCTTGGAGTTCTCCCTGATGGGAAAGGTGAAGGTGACTTCAATATCCCTGAGAGGGATGGCTAGATACTGCCAACACCCAGCAAAACACAGCGGGGGAGGGGGGGAAGCTCTTCCATACGAGGCTATAATCCTAACTTGTCAGTGTACTGAAAGCTTTATATTTCCTGGCCACAGGATCTTTCTATAAAATGCACAGGGAGGAGGGATATTCCCAGGATTAGCCAGCTGGCTATTTCTATATGCTTATTAAACTTTCTGGAAGAAATAACAGGCTCTTTAAACCCTATAAAATAACTATATCTGTTTGAAAAATCATAAGCCTTCTTCTTTTCTGAACTATTGAACACAAAAGGCAGAATAAAGTACTTCCAAACTTCTTTTTTGACAGTTGTAGCCAAGAAATGGGAATATAGAAAATAGTGGCAAAACCCAGCAGTAGCAGCAGAAGCAAAGAGAGAATCCAGATGTCTCCTTTGCAGGAAATCTTTCTCTCCTCGAAGGACCCGCAGGTCAGGCTTTTTTAATTTTGGACAAAAGACAGTTTCATTCCATCTCATGCAGAGAATGGAGACAGCCTCGTCTTCTTCAGGCTGCATGTGGAACCTGCTGCCTCTTTGTATTCAATACTCACATCCTATTCCCCTAACTTGTCAAAAGAATCCCTGCACAATAATAGCATTAAAGAAAGCAAAGCACAGACCTTACATTTGGGCTCTTTGTTTAGTGAAGAAAAACAAGCAACTTAACACTTAATATTCATCAAAGGACAGTGGGTCATGAAGAATACTGTAGGAAAAAGGATTAGCTGAATCTTTTATGTGAGTATGTTCAGAGCTTTTAGCCAGCGCTGCCAGACCTTGGGATATTCTATTTTATAGTCTTTCTTCAGCTACAGCCCTAATTGAAATTAAGACTATGTGTGTGTAGGTGTACATCATACATATATTTATTTCTTCTCCATTTTTCTTCTTCTTTAAAGATATAACTGAGCCAAATAGATCTTTATTTTCAGATGTAGGACTTCTAGAAAATACACTGGGGAAAAAATACACTGGATACTCTCAGCTGTTCGAGATTTTGGCATTCCAGTTGAGAGACTAAGTTTTTTTTTTTAATGAAAATTTCAGAGCTAGTATAGAAGGGCAGAAGTTTGACTGGACCCCATGTGAACTTAGAGGAAAATCTTTCATGGAATTGTATACTGAAAACAATTTTTATATTTGTCTAACTTTCAACAGCTTAGGAGTGTGTTTTCATACACTTTCTATTCATTTTCTACATTCATTCATTCATTCATTCATTCATTCATTCATGTCATGCAGGTCCTGGGGACTGAACTCAGGCCATCGAGCTTAAAGACAAGCACCTTTACCCACAGAGCCATCTTACTGACCTTCACATATTTTCTTTCAATTAATGTCCCACCCAATTCAGTGGAATATTATTAATTGCACAGGGTCAGTCGAATGAAAGGACAGTGAGGAAAATCCAGTGACAAACAATTAAAAATGTTTTAAGCTGACTCTCTGGAAGTCTTTTAGTTCTTAGTGGATATCTTGTCACACCAAACTCTTCTAAATTATAATAGAAAAATGCATTTCCTCATTTAACTATAAAATTTTATGTGGGCAACAAAAAATCTGCTAAATTATTTTTAAAGATACATGTGCATGTATGCATACATCTAGGTGGTGGTACAGGAGAAAGAAGGGAATGAAGCTTCTACAAGCATCTCTGCTTTCTAGCATTTATTCATCGGGATTCAGGAGCACAGAAAGACAAAGTATGCTGCATGATATTTTGAAAGAAAATATGAATAGGGACTAGAGAGATGGCTTAGCACTCAATAGCATTGGCTGTTCTTAAAGAAGGCTGGCTTTCAGTTCCCAGCATCCGCATGGTGGCTAGCAACAATATATAACTCCAGTTACACATATTCCACCACCCTCTTCTGACCTCCATCCACATTGCATGCATGTGGTGTGTCTACATACATGTAGGTAAAAAGCTCATACACAGAAAATAAAAATACAATTTAGAAAAGAAAATATGAAAAGAATGTGAGAATGAGACAATAAAAAAAGAAGTAAAAGAATCAATGACTCAAAGACTGGACAATTAAGTAAAAGAATTATTGATATGTCTTTCTGATTGAAAGGTTAATATATAAGAATTTAAAACATTATATTTAAATTAAATCAAGCAGATTTTTAATAAGATTTTGAGAGAAAGAAAGATTTACTTCTAACTGAATATCTCTTCTGCTTCTTACTGCCAGAAATTTACTTGAATGAGGTAAAAATGTTCAGTTCTCTATTACAAAATAAAAGTTTCAAACAGAAACCAAGAGCTTGAATAGTACACACTAGTCTGAATCATTTTCACACAAGATACAAAGGGCAATCACGGAATGGGATGTAGTTAAGTTGGTAAAGCATTTGCCTACCAAGCATGCATAAAACTTTGGATTCAGTCCCTAGCATATCATTAAGCCAAGCATGGTGCTCAATCCAAGCACTCCACAGCTGGAGGTAGGAGGATCACGAGTTCAAGGTTTGCAGCCACACAGTGAGTTTCGAGGCCAGCCAGGATAATGTGAAACTCTGTCACAAAGCAAACAGACCACCAAGCAGAAGAAACGGTGATTTTAGCTCATTGTTAAGCTGAATACAGGAGATATAATCATAATGAAATATTCTGTTTGGGTTGGAGATATGGCATAACATTCAAAAATGCTTTCTGCTCTTTAAGAAAACCCAAGTTCAGTTCCTACTGTCTATGCTGGGTAGATCACAAATGCCTGTGGATCAGCTCCAAAGGTTGTAACACTTTTTTTGACCTCTTCAAGCACCTGCATTCATGTAACATGAACACACAAACACAACTTAATATCCATAAACAAAAATAAACTTTTGAGGTAGAAAAAGATGGCCCAGTGGTTAAGAGAACTCTTAACCTCTTCCAAAGGACCTAAGTTCATTTCCTAGCACCTGTGGTGGGTGGCTCACAACTGCCTGTAATTATAGCCCCAGGGCATCTGGCACCCTCTTATGGCCTCTGCCTGCATCCACAGATGCATAGCATACACTCACACAATACACATAATGAAAAAAATTACCTTTAAAACTCTTAAAAATATTCTTTGCGCTTATGACAATACTGTGGGCTACCTATGGAACTGAATGGGAGTAGTCACTGGAATTTAAAGGTAAAACTTAGTGTGATCTCACAATTTGCACCTGGTTACATCTTTACAATTACATGCAGACATATAAGATAGTCACAGAAATATCAAATATGATGTATTGAATAAGACAGTGTCTATTCTAAAGTAACTTTTCTGATCTTTGCTCAAAAGTACAGAACTCAGACTCAGTGAGATGGTGAGTTTAGATAGCAATAATTTTCCTAAATAGAAGTAAAATTCCAACATGAGAGAAACATTCAGAAGTCTTCACATTTTGCTGGTGAATATTTTTTATAAGCCTGAGAAAATTATTCAGTTAATTTCAACATAGTGAATAAACTGTACTATGTTAAGAGCAATGAAGTGTCTATTGCTATAAAAGGTGAAGACAGCAGTTGGAGATACGGCTCAGCAGTTTTTTGCCACAAACATATGGCCTGGACTTCAGATCCCTAGGACACAAGGAATTGCCTAGTGGGTGTGCTGGCCTGCCTGTAATCCCAGGCACAAGAGGGTGAGGTAAACGATTTCCAGAGCAAGCTGGGTGGCTTGACTAGCAGAATGGGTGAGCATTGGTTTCAAATGGGATCCGACCTCAATAAGTAATTTGGAGAGTGATCAAGGACCACACTTCACATCAACTTTGGGCCTCCACATAAACACACATGCTTGTGCACTGGACATATATGTATACCCACACATGGGAACATACATACACATATATTTGTGTGCATACCACACTTCAAAAGTTTGCTGGGTGTGGTGGTGCACACCTTTAACATAGCACTTGGGAGGCAGAGGCGGATGGATCTCTGTGAGTTCAAGGCCAGCGTAGTCTACAGAGTGAGTTCCAGGCCAGCTGGGGCTAGAGGGAGAAAAACAAACAAACAAACAAACAAACTCAAGAGGCAGGCTTTGATATCCACTGGATATAACTGACTAATATATAATATTAGCATTCCCTGGAACAGTGGACCTAAAAATAAACATTATTAAAATTTTTTTTCTAGTTAAGAAGAGGGTTTTTTTTTGATTCAGGGCTTCACTTTCGCTGGCTTAGAATTCACTATGTACAGTAAGCTGGTCTTGAACACACTTCTAACTCCAGAGTACTGGGGTTAAAGTGTGTGCCACCACAACTAGCTAAGAATTTTGGTAAAGGAGAAAGCTTGAGGTACTCACATTAGCCAAATCTTAGTCAATTTTCCAATCAAAATGAGTTGAGAGTTATAGATTATAACCAATGGAAAATATAACAATAAGTCCACATTAAAAATAAGCAATTGATTAATAAATATAAAGTAAGAAGTTTATCTTCAGTCTTCATAGCAGAATGCCAAATAATAAATGTAGGAGGAATCATAGAGTTTTGAAAAAAAGAAAGCGTCAGTTGCAACCATCATTGTAATAAATGATTTGAACAAGAGTCACCAATGGATTCTAAACCAATGAGTACAATTTGATGAATGACAGGTTATTTATATCAGCTCAAGGCATGACTCAACTGATTACATATTAATTTCAAAGGAAGAAATCTTATCAATGTAGAAATGCATGGGCCTCCTGATGTGGTAACTGGAAGAGGAAGTAATGCCACTTTCTTTATCACCATGTGTTTTGACAATCCAACACAGAATGCATAACCCAAATTTCACCACAAGGAAATATTGTGTGAACCCCAAATTAGAAACATTAAGAAGAGTGACTTGCTTATATTTTTCAAAAGTATCAATGCCATGAAAAATAAAGATTAACCAAATAATGGTCTAGATTAATGACCAAATAAATAGTCATGAAAGCTAATGCATGACCAAAGAAGACACTGCTAAATGAATTATTGGGGAAATTGCTGAAATTTAAATATTATCAACATATTAGAAAATATTAGCCAGGTATGGTGGCAAACACCTTTAATCTCAGCAGTCCAGAGGCAGAGGCAGGTGGACCTCTCTAAATTTGAGGCCAGCCTGGTCTATACAGAGAGTTCTATGCCAGGCAGGACTAATGATGAGACCCTGCCTTAATAAAGGTATGAATTTTTATTTTAATGAATGCACTGTGATAAAGGGGTATGATATGTCCAAATTATTATTATTATTATTTATTATGATTATGATTATTATTATTATTTCGACACAGGGTCTTACTATATAGTCCTGGCTGGCCTGGAACTCACACTCATTACATAGACTAGAGTCAACTCAAAGTCACAGAGATTTAGTTGGCTGTACCATCTCAAGTAGAAAATTAAAGGCGTATACCACCATGCCTGGCCTCAAATTTTTCATTTTATTAATATAATTTCCATGAATAAATTAAAATTTCACACATTTCTGGGGTAAAAATAGTTGAAGCAGTAAAAAGACCAAGGAAAAATGAACCAATAACAAATCTGAATTTGAAGATCTCCTATAAGAACATTTTTCATCAGGGGATGAAAAAGACAGAAAGAAGAAATCAGCTATGAAATCGAGACCCTCTGTAAAGAATAGAGAAATCTTTGCATTGGATAACAAAGTACTCATTTTCTAAGGAGAAGAAATACTGGACCTGGTAAAGGATAAAACCCTCTCATTTTAATACAAGTTTAGCCCAAGAGAGCTGTGGAAGGAGAAATACATGTGGACTGAAAAGGTTGCTGGGAGAAAAAGGTATTCCATATGGGTTTGGTTGGGGATGAAGTCGCCATTTCAACATATGTTGGAGATTCACTTACAGAATTTAGCTGACTAGAAGAAAAGAGCACATTGTGAAAAGTGTACATTGTATTTGAAGGAGAGAAGAATTTCATTAAAATGTAGAATTATGGAGGTAAGGCGTATGAAGTGAAGTTAAATATGTGTGACCTCAGCAAAGCTTGAGATCACCATGAGGAAGACTGGGCCCATGAAGAAGGCAATACAGCCAAGCACAGGAAAAGCAAGTGGCCAACAGAAAGATGTGACGGAGTAGGAAAGGGAAGTAAAACCATTGCCTGCTTTAAAGCACTTCACATGTGGTGAAGTGATGGCTTAACTGCAGTCTTTGGTTGTTGCATTTGGCCTTTCATTGTTAATATAAAGTTCTCAGAAGTCAAAGTCAGTTCATCTTTTTGTGCCTTCCTCCTTCCCTTTGAGTTCCATAATGTTCATTTCACACCCAAAGTATTAATTTCTTTGTTTTTAAATTTTATTTATTTTTCTATGTGTATGAATGTACTGTCTGCATGTAGGTTTGTGCACCCGTGTCGTGCAATGCCGCAGAGGTCAGAAGAGGGTCTCGGATTCCCCTGGAACTGGAGTTCTCCTGGAATTGGAGTTACAGACCGTTCTCAGTCGCCATGTGGGTGCTGAGGATCGAACCCGGATCCTCTGCAAGCGCAGTAGGTGCTCTTAACCGCTAGGCTATCTCTCCAGCCTCCCAAATTATTAATTGCACATCCATGGTAGAACATTATTTTTAGTAGAGGAGTGATAAGGGACATGTGTAATTTTTTTCATATTACTATTATGTATTAATTTGTGAAGCAAAATTAAATAACAATTTTTATATATTTTCTTCATGGATTTTTGTTTTTCTAATACTTCAAAATCTTTTCTTTTTCATGAAATAAGATTTCACCATATAACCCTGGCTGTCCTAGAATTATCTATATGTACCAGGCTGGCTTTGAACTTACAGAGATCTGCCTGCCTCTGCCTCCCTGAGTGCTGTGATTAAAGGCATATGACACAAGTTCCAACCTTAACACTTCCAAAAATTTAAGGAAAAGATTAAGCTCTGTACCCTTTTTTCCATGGTAGTATAGTCATTTTTCCCAGGAAGACTAATGCTTATGCATGGAAGGTGGTAGTTAAAAAGGAATAAATGCATTATGCATTGACTAACACATTAGAAATTGTTTACAATTTAATAAAATTCCATCAATAACTGCATTATTTAATAAGCAGTATGATTCAACAATATTATAATTTATAATATAGAAATATTAATTAGGTTAAAATTCACCATTTTATGACTAAGGAACAATGTTAAAAATCTTTTTCTGCAGGGCATGGTGGTGCACATCTTTAATCCCAGCACTCCAGAGGTAGAGGCAGGCAGATGTCTGTGAGTTCAAGGCCACCCCGATCAACAGAGTGTGTTCCAGGACAGCTGGGGCTAGAGGGAGACCCTGTCTTAAAAAAACCAAAGAATATTTTTCCTACATAAAGGTCTTCATATGGAGTTATAATTAAATTATACCTGATTTACAGTCTAAACTCTCTTGGCTTGGTACATATGAAAATAAAATGGTCTGGTTTTCTGTGATGGAAAACTGTATTTATAAACATAAAGATATGGAGAAACTGAATATATAAAGTTTGATGTGTGGCAAGTTTCTGTTACATATTAACAAGTAGCTTATGAATCTGGGCTGGCAATGTAGCTCAGTGGTAGAATGCTTGCCTATTATGTGTGAGGCCTTGGGTTCAAACCCCAGAAACACACACACACACACACACACACACACACACACACACAGATTGTTAAATGTAAGGGTGTTATTTAAAATAAAGTAGTAAATTGTTAAGAGCAATGGAATGAACTGTGCATATTTGCTAAATCACAGCTGTAGATAAAACAGACTCTTAAGTGTTGATGCTCTGCGCTATTTGTCAAGTTCTCACCAAATCCAGAGGAACAGAGGAAGCAGCAAGTAAGGATTTGGGAACGCCTCTGTCATGGCTCAGGTTCGGTCACTTGCTTGTTCTGTTACTATCTGGTGTCTATACCAGGCCATGGCATGTTTATATGTTCTACTTGATGTCGGCCCATGTAGACCTGCCTCATCATGTCCTTATTTCATACTTGTGTATGAGATATGTAGAATAGTTTCTCCTTCTACCTTCCATAACAGAGTTTCCCATTTGAAGTGCAAAGTCCTTCTCTGCTGGTCTTCATGGCTTTAGCTGCTCACTTGCTGTCCTAGATACCTTAGCTACCATGTGGATTTGCTCTAATGTTGTGAGTGTAGATTACATACCATTGTGGACTTGCTTAATTACTGTCTAGCTGCCTAAAATTAAAAGCATTTTGTTAACTTGTAGCAAAGGAGAGATTTTTAAAAGATTTTCTTGGGTTTAGGCATGAGAGTCAACACAAATTTCGGGCTGAGCCTTGGTTAAAAATATATCACTCCCACTACCTCAAAGCAATTTACTTTATAAGCTAGGTATGGTGGTGTCTGCCTTTAATCTCAGCACTCTGGAAGAAGAGAAAGGCAGATCAATGTGAGATTGAGGCCAGCCTGGTCTACATAACAAGTTCCACATCACCTGGGGCTACAGGGAGACCCAGTGTCAAAAACAAAACAGGGGGGATCTCCCAAGACCACCTGAAGCACAGGTAAGAGCTGGGTGCTTCAGCCAGACAGATTGTTTGATTGGATTTCATTGTTGATTTTTGGCCCAATTGGTTGGTGTGGCTGTGAGGGCGGAGTTATCCTCACAGCTGAACCGAATGATATGATACACCAAATGGACCTCACATACATCTACCGAATATTCCACCCTAATACCAGAGAATACACTTTCTACTCAGCGCCACATGGAACATTCTCCAAAATTGACCACGTACTAGGACACAGAAGAAACCTCCACAAATACAAAAAGATTGAAATAATTTCATGCATTCTATCAGACCACAGTGCAATAAAGCTCAATATCAATACCAGGATAAGCCCTACTATCTACAAGAACACATGGAGACTAACCAACACACTCTTCAATAATGAATGGGTCAAGGAAGAGATAAAGAAAGAAATAAAAACATTCCTGGAACTGAATGACAATGATAATACATCACAACAAAACCTATGGGATACCTTAAAAGCAGTCCTAAGAGGGAAGTTTATAGCTCTGGGTGCCTATGTTAGAAAATCAGAAAGAGCACAAGTGAACGATCTAACACTGCAGCTAAAAGCACTTGAGAGGCAACAACAGATGAACCCTAAATGCAACAGATAGGAAGAAACAACAAAATTCAGAGCAGAAATCAATGAAATAGAAACAAAGGAAACAATACAAAAAATCAACGAATCCAAAAGTTGGTTCTTTGAAAGAATAAACAAGATAGACAGACCTCTAGCCCAGTTAACCAAAAGAAAGAAGGAACAACTCCAAATTAATACAATCTGTGATGAAAAGGGAAATATCACAACAGACAATGAAAAGATCCAGAAAATCATATGGGAATACTTCAAAAACCTATACTCTACCAAGTTTGAAAACCTAGAAGACATGGATGAATATCTGAAATCCTGAGAATCACCAAAGCTCAACCAAGAAGAGATTGACAGCTTAAACAGACCCATAACATATGAAGAAATTGAAGATGTAATAAGAAACCTCCCAGTCGGGATTGGTGGCACACTTGGGAAGCAGAGGCAGGCGGATCTTTGTGAGTTCAAGGCTAGCCTGGCCTACAGACTACAGAGTGAATTCCAGGACAGCTGGGGCTACAGGAGACCCTTTCTCTAAAAGACGAAAAAAAAAAAAAAAAAAAGCCCAGGCCCAGATGGTTTCACAGCAGAATTCTATAAAACATTTCAAAAAGACTTACAACCATTATTACTCAAATTGTCTAGAAGGATACAGAGGAAATTCTCACAAATTCCTCCTATGAAGCCAGCATCACTCTATTACTAAAACCAGGCAAAGATACAAACAAAAAGGAGAACTATAGACCTATCTTCCTAATGAACACAGATGTGAAAATTCTAAACAGGATATTGGCAAATTGCATACAGACCCACATCAAGAAGATCATCTATCATGACCAAGTTGGATTCATACCAGAGATGCAGGGATGTTTCAACATATGAAAATCAATAAATATCATCAAACATATAAATAGACTGAAAGACAAAAACCACACCATCATCTCAATTGACACAGAGAAAGCCTTTGACAAAATCCAGCATCCATTCATGCTTAAAGTCCTAGAGGGAATTGGATTGGAGAGATCATTCCTCAATGTAATCAAAGCCATATACAGGAAACCCACAGCCAATATCTTCCTAAATGGGGAAATGACAGAAACATTCCCTTTAAAGGTAGGAACTCGGCAAGGAGTTCCCTGTCACTACTCCTCTTCAATATAGTGCTTGAAACACTTGCCAGGGCAATAAGGCAAGAAAAGTAAATTAAAGGAGTACTAATTGGAAAAGAGGAAGTCAAGCCATCCCTATTTGCTGATGATATGATTGTTTACTTAAGGGATGCTAAAAACTCCACCAGAAAACTCCTAGAAATGATTAACAGCTTCAGCAAAGTGGCAGGATACAAAATTAACCTAAAAAAATCAGTAGCCTTTCTTTACACCAACAACAAGCTACTGGTGAAGGAATTCAAGGAGACTTTCCCACTCACAATAGCCTCAAAAACAATAAAACACCTAGGAACAAACCTAACCAAAGACACCAAAGATCTCTACAACAAAATTTTTAAACCCTTAAAGAAATTGAAGAAGATATCAGAAGATGGAAAAACCTCACATGCTCATGGATTGGGAAAATTAACATTGTAAAAATGTCCATTCTACCCAAACTCTTGTTAGATTTAATGCAATCCCAATTAAAATCCCCAAGAGTTTCTTCACAGGCTTAGAGAACAAAGTCCTTAATTTCATTTGGAAAAAAAAAAAGACCCAGAATAGCCAAAACAACCCTGAATGAAAAGAGCAATACAGGGGGGATCTCTATACCAGACTTCAAACTATACTACAGGGCTATAGTCATAAAAACAGCCTGGTACTGGCACAAAAACAGACCTGTTGACCAATGGAACAAAACTGAAGGTCCAAACTTGAGCACATACAATTTCAGCCATCTCATATTTGACAAGAGGGCCAAGAAGACACAATGGAGAAAAGACAGCATCTTCAGCAAGTGGTGTTGGCAAAACTGGATCAGTACTTGTAGAAGAATGAAATTAAACCCCTACCTCTTGCCCTGTACAAAAGACAACTCCAGATGGATTAAAGACTTCAACATGAAACCCCAAACTCTGAAGGTGATAGAAGAAAAAGTTGGCAGCAGTCTACAAGACATAGGCGTAGGAAAAGACTTCCTAAATCAGACAGCAGCTGCACATGAATTAAGGTCAACAATTGACAAATGGGACCTCATTAAACACAAAAGCTTCTGTACATCAAAAGAAACAATCAAGGAAGTGAAGAGAAATCCCACAGAGTGGGAGGAAACCTTCACCACAGAAACATCTGACAAAGCATTGATTTCCAGAATATATAAACTACTCAAAAAACAAAGAAGAAATCAAATGACCCACTCGATAGATGGAACAGAGACTTCACAAATGAGGAATTAGAGATGGCTGAGAAACACCTTAAGAAGTGTTCAGCATCACTAATCATTAAGGAAATGCAAATCAAAACCACTTTAAGTTATCATCTTACTCCAATAAGACTGGCTAGGATCAAGAAAACAAACCATACCAAGTACTGGAGAGGTTGTGGGGAAAGGGGAACACTCATCCACTGCTGGTGGGAATGCAAACTTGTGCAGTCACTATGGAAAGCAGTGTGGAGAACCGTTAGAAGACTTGGAATGAACTTGCCACCCTACCCAGCCATACCACTCCTAGGCATGTACCCTCAAGACTCACTCCACCCCACAGAGATACATGCATGGCCATGTTTATTTCAGCTCTCTTCACAATAGCAAGGAGCTGGAACCAACCCAAATGCCCTTCAACTGAGGGGATAGAGAAAATGTGGTACATCTACACAATGGAGTTCTATGCAGCAGTAAAGATGATATCATGAGCTTTACAGGTAAGTGGCTGGAGCTAGAAGATATCATGCTGAGTGAAGTAACAGAGTTCCAGAAAAACAAAGGACGAATCGTATCCCTCATCTGTGAATGCTAGCACTAATTACCTAATAAAACAAACAAACAAAAAAGAAACACAAAAGAAAACAAAGCATCAGTAACAACAGAAACCAAGAGTAATTTATTTTTCCTTCCTTGTTGTACTATTAACAGTCCTCATGACATTAGAAGCCAGAGGATAAAAGCTGCCCATTGGATGCTTTGATAGTCTGTTGTCTGTTCTGACCTAACTGCTTCATGACCATTAAATGTGTCAGACAGACATATCTCCCAGTGATTTCATGGAAGTTAGCATTATCAATACTATTGACTCAGCTTTCAGTCATTAGAGATATACTTTGTTTGGGAAATTGAAAGGTTTAGAATTAAACTACAGGTTAATAGTTCCAGTAGGGCAGAAGCCACAGGGTTCCACTCAAATTCCATTCGAATACTGACATACCTGCATAGCATGAAGGTGGTGGGAAAATTGGGATTTAGAAGGGAACATGAAGTTTCCATGTCTCTCATTCTGATCCCGGCTTGTTCTTTGACAGCTTAAGGTTGTACAACTGTCCATGCCTCCAGCAAAGAGTAAAGAGTAAGTTAGCTTCAAATCAGTAACAGTCAGAATACAGTTGTTCAGAGGAACTGTCACAAACGTGTGGACAGGATCACAGTGCAGTAGATTCTCCCACCTGCATAGCAGTTCCTTGGGGTCTCTATAAACACAGCATTCTATCAGGTCAGTTTCCAAATTGCCGTAGTGTTTACAGATTGTTCTGAAAATGAGATGCCATGTGACAGGAATCATGAGGTGCAGCTCTTGAAATGAATTCAATATGAAAAATTAAGGTGACGTGGGATCTTAATACAAGTCAAAACCTATGCAGAATTGTAGATGAAAGGAAGTTAGTACTGTAAATTGTGTTATCACAGATGGGGAGCGTTTATATCAATCATTAGGGCTGGAGGATGAATTTCTATAGGGGTAATTGATGAGACACATTAAAAAAAAGCCAGTGTAGATAACAGATGAGGAGAGAATAATGCCCCTGGTGCTTGGGCCTGGAGCTGCCCTCTGGGTCATGGTAGCTAGCTAGCATACAGGAAATTATTTTCAACTGTGTGTGTAAGAAAATTTGGAGAACACTTTCCTCTAGACGTCCCTGAGAATCCTAAGCTATTATAGGTGCTAATGGCATATATGGATTTTAAAGCACTACTTACTGACTCCAAGAGGGAAGATTTGTGTGCTGTGTTGTGCTGCAAATGCAGTAAAAATTCAAGTTTCCTATTCATTCATTACAAATCTTGTGGGAGAGATGTATCTCAGCTCCTGATAGGCCTTATATGCTGCTGCTCTTTGTTGGAAAAAATTTCTTTTTTTCCCTGTTAACACTTCAACCCAGGAGTTGTGTTTATTTGGCACTAAATTAAAAAGAGAGGATGTTGTTAAAAGAAAGGACTACTTTACTGTTCTTATTAACACAAAATCTCAGTACTGACTGCTACTAAAATCCCATCCAGTCTGTCTCTGATGTCTGTCATCAAAGGGTAATTCAGAGACTATTTGAATTTGCAGACATATTTTTTTTTCTCTAAAAATACATACCTGAGTAAAATGGCTGGAAATTTGGACAACACATTTATTTTCTCTAGATTTCTTAATATGATTTTTGCCATGCCACACTTTAATTTTACTATTTTTTTCTGTGATATTTGTAACATGCTTTCAACTTTTTGTCCTAGAGGTATAAATGCATTTTTATAAAGGGAAAAATTTCTACCAATAACGAGTTCTGTCTACACTGAAATGTACAAGTAATAGTATTTCAAATTGGAGCTGATGATGGAATATATGAAGTTCCAGAAGATTGGACTGGTTTGTAAGAATGCATCTGTCATGTCTTACAAGTAAAAATGCAAGACACAAACAGAAAGTTAATGAAATCCAAAGACATACTAAATAGCACAATTCTTTTTCTCAAAGGCGATAATTTAAATTCTAAAATTTCCTCTGCCTCCACCAGAAAAAAAAAATAAGGAACTATTATGGTTTCATTTCATTTGAAGTGTTTGTCCTCTTCTTATTATAGAATAATCAAATAAATACACTTTGAGGTAGCCCTTTTCATCCTGTAGCCCACACAGACCTTCCTTTTCAGATAGATGCAAATGTAGACATTGGAGTGGTGTTGCCTGTGCCCCTAACTAACTCCTGGTTCCTTTAAGGAGCTAGAAAGACTATCTATGGCCACAGATTTTTAGCTCAGCCTTACTTTTATTTTTTATTGATTTATTTTAAGATATTTTTATTTTTATTTTTATGTATGAATTTATTGCTTGCAAACATGTACTAACACCCATGTACTTACATACATGCCTGAGGAGGTCAGAAGAGGGTGTTGAGTTATCCTGGACCTGGAGCTAGGTACACTTATAAGTCACCACGTGGGTGCTGAGACTCAAGCCCAGGTCCTCTGCAAGAACAGCCAGTGCTCTTAACCACTGAGCCATCTCTCCAGTTTCTATTGGTGTTACAGCTTAATAAAACTGTAACTTAGAATTAGGACTTTTTTTTTGGTGTTTTTGAGACAGGGTCTCCCTGTAGCCCCAGATGGCCTGGAACATGCTCTGTAGACCAGGCTGGCCATGACCCCACAGAAACCTGCCTCCCTCTGCCTCCTGAGTGCTGGGATTAAAGGCATGTGCCACCATGCCTGGTGAATGAAAATTATTTTTAAGAGTAATTGAGAGAGTAGTGGGGGCTGCCTTCCACTTCTTGTAGGTGCTGCAAAGGTTTTAATATGAGAGACTTTCTTACCCCCCCCATAGAACAAGGAGAAATATGATGATGAAGTCATTCTCCAACTGTAAATTGGAGCCAACTGTTATAGAGGTAATCTCTTAAAAACCAGTAAAACTGCCTTCTTTAACTAATAGACATAAGAACTGTGAAAAGGATTATTCTCTATTCAGAACCAAATATAATGCAAAAGTCTCCTTAAGCTATGCACTTAAGCAAAATATATTAATACAGGAGCTCTGACATCAGCAATGAATTATTCTACCAAGGAGATGTTGGCCAGGGGATCCAAGCCCCCACAAAAGGTAAAGGCTCCTTGCCTCTAAACTGGGATACCTGCAAGAAGAGAGGCCATAAGGCCCTGCTGTCAAAGACCTGACATTAACATGGGAAAGATGTATCGAGACCACACATGCAAGTGTACAGATGGTCTCTGTAATACCAGAGAGTGTTACCAAAGGCCACTAAACCAACAAAGCAAATATGGGTCTCCTTGAGTCAAGCAAGACTCCTCCATCAGCACCAGCTACACCTCACCTGCCTGGAAATACTGTGCAGCAGAGGCAGCCATATGCCTGTATATCTCAAATCTAATTGGCTATCCTTGGAGGAATAACCCATGGCTTATGCCAAAAGCTTACATCTTCTAATGGTTAGGAGATGTTATAAGCCACAGTAACACCCTGTCATATTTAACAGAAAAAATGTAATTCATGGATTAACATACCATCCAAACATCTGTGTCTATACCAAAGTAACCTATCATATCAATTAGTACTGTTTAAATATCTATATATCTAATTGCTTGTGCTTCATTAGTAGGATCAAAAGGTTATTCCTGGACAAACTGTCAGCCCATGAAAGGAAACAGCCAGAATTGACCAGAGTCCAAGACAACAGCTCTAGAGAAAGTAGACTTTTTTTTTTTCTCATCCACCTGTGCCCCTTTTCTAAGCCTAGGGAACAATCTGCGGAAGAGGGGGCGTGGTAGAATGTAAGGGCTGCAATTGGGGTGAAAGGCGAAACTACAGCAATATAGTCTGGACACTCATTTGATCAACTTGATTGAACATACAAGCCCCCCCTCCCCCACCTGCTGGATGGTGGGACCCATGGGCTGTGTGGGTTTGGGCATAATTGCATGCAAATTGGTTTTACATGAAGGATGCTTGTACTCATAAATTATCACTTATTGTTAAAAAATGAAAAAAAAACTGAGAGAAAGATGGAGGTCAGTTATGGAAGAATGCATGATCTGGGATGGGGTGGGGTGGGGGGGAAGGAAAAGGGAAATATGACTGAACTGAATTGGAAAATGATGTATGAAATACACAAAGCATCAATAAAAAATAAAAAGAAATCCCAGATGTGAAATGGGTATTCAAAATTCTCAGGGCAGCTCTGGATGGTCAGATATTGTGTGGCCCTCTAGGTTAAAGGGCTCTTTTCTCTTTTTTTCTTTTGTTTTCTGTTCTTTTCCTTTCTTTTCTCTCTTTCCTGCAGTTCCACCTCCTCTCCTCTCCTCTCCTGTCCTCTCCCTTCCTCTCCTGTCCTCTCCTCTCCTCTCCTCTCCTGTCCTCTCCTGTCCTCTCCTCTTCTCTCCTCTTCTTCTTCTTCTTCCTCCTCCTCCTCCTCCTCCTCCTCCTCTTCCTCTTCCTCTTCCTCCTCCTGTCCTCTCTCTCCTCTTCTGTCTTCCTCCCTCCCTTCCTCCTTTCCTCCCTCCCTCCCTCCTTTCCTCCTTCCTTCTCTTCCTCCCCTTCCTTCCTTCCCTTTATTTTTTAAAATGTATTTATTTATTTTTATGTGTATGAGTGTACTGTCTGCATGTAGGTTTGTGCACCCGTGTTGTGCAATGCCACGGAGGTCAGAAGAGGGCATTGGATTCCCCTGGAACTGGAGTTACAGAGGGTTCTCAGCCACCGTGTGGGTGCTGGGGATCAAACCCGGGTCCTCTGAAAGAGTGGTCAGTGCTCTTAACCTCTAGGCCATCTCTCCAGCCCCAGCACTTACATTTTAATGACACTGGTGTTATTTCTAAGATGCGATTATAAAGCTCAGTTAAGCTTGTGAGAAAAACAAACCGGGGCTGGAGAGATGGCTCAGTGTTTAAGAGAATTTGGCTGCTCTTGCAGAAGTCCTGGGTTCTGTTACCAGCATTGCAGTTAATAACCATCTGTAACTCCAGTTCCAAGAGATCTGATCTCCTCTCCTGGCCTCCACGGGCATTGCACCTTGGGCAAAACACTCATACATGTGAAATAAAGATAAGTATACATAAAAACTAAAAATAAAACAATAGCAAAAAATGAAGCCTTGCAAAAATGAAAAACAAAACACTATGTTGAATATTTCAAGCTATGACAATGTTGAAATAACATAATAAACATTATTAGTATAATTATTATTATTTATTCAGTTTGAGAAATATTCTGTATCTGTGGTTCAGAGAGTAGGGTTTGGTTTCAGATATGATTCTTCTGCTAAGTAGTCAAATGATCTTATAGTTATAACTCTTTGAAACATTTATTTTTACATTTGTGTGTGTGTGTGTGTGTGTGTGTGTGTGTGTGTGTGTGTGTACAGAGGACAACCCTTATTTCGATCCCTAAGATCCACTGTGTGTGTCTTAGGGATTGAACTCAGGTCAAGGTGCTTGGTGGCAAAAGCCTTTTTAGCTATTGAGCCAGCTTTCTGGCCCCTAGTTAACTTCTTACCCCCCTCTGCCTAAGCTTCTTCAGCTATAAGGTGAGGGATTTGGGAGGGACCAGACAGATTTAATGGACAAGATTTCCTGCTCTGTAATGCCATGCAATATGAAAGCAGGCTAATAAGTAGTAATCTAGCTTTGTTTATTATTGTATTCTTATTTTCTTCTTATATGTACTCAGGTGACAGCTAGGGGCTCTGGCCAGTCAACTTGTTAGTAAATAGATGACTGCATTTATACAGAAGATCTACAGATATGCTCATTGGTAGTTGTACTATTCTTCTCAGGAAGCAATTCCACACAAAGTATTTGGAATTGGCTTTGAAATACTTGCTCTATATTTCTGCCTGGGGGATTTATGTAAAAGAATAAAAAAATGAGCTTTAAGGTGGAAGATTCTCTGGTCTGATCGACTTCTTCTGGGACTTTCTGGGCAGGAGGGAAGGTTATGGCTGCTTTTCATTTCCTATGAGAATGTCAGAGCCTGGAACAATAATGGAGCCTGGAATTGCTCTTCATAAAAGTGCATGAAATTATCAGTAGGATGGAAGGGCAATGCAGTCGGTAAGATCAGAGATATAAAAATAATTTTCTTATTACAAAGAAGTTTTCGTTCTTTAAATGGCATGCAGGGTTAATCCACCCTGATATCCATGCTGAGTATCTATCTGGTAATATATTTCTCTGCCAATAACTTTATTCTGTATTATCAGCCTGATAAATTCTCCTCTCTCTGTAGTTCTTCCTGACTGGAATGACACCTGCACAAAGCCAGCTCTCCCAGTGAGTCAGGTGGCCATGCATAGTCTTTCAAACTCCAGACTATGGATGAGACAATCTATGAACATGAGTTATCCAAAGCTAATAAAAATGAACCTTAAAAGTCTCAAGTAACTATGTAAGAGAAATGGGAATAAGGAAACTCAAGAAATCCAGCATAGGCAGACCAGAATGCCTCTGAGAAACTGGCATTCATTTTACCCTAAAAATGTAAATTGAATAATAATTTTGTAGACTTTAAAGCCAGAGCAGTTGCCTGAGGTCAATATTAAAGGCAGAGAAAAAAAGATACTGTGCTTAAAATTCTGTTATAGAAACCTGAAGACGTTGTCAGGTTTCCAAGGCTTCCTCTATGCAGAGAAAAAAAAAACAGTCTGTTGAACACATGCATGATATATTATACATGCAGACATTTTGGGACTTTATGGGTAATGGTGGAGGGGGTAATTATGGACTGTTGTTCAGAGGAAAAGAAAGGGGAAAGAGAGAATTGCATTTTAATGTCACAAATATTTCAAAGGCAAGTTGATACATTTTTAGAAGGGGAAGGAACTGAGTAGGAAAGAAGATGCAGAGCTCTCTCTAAAGACATTTCCTTAGAGCAGACAGCACCCCTCCATTCTCTGGAGAGCAGTCTTAAAGTTAGAAAGAATCATTGAAGACATCACTCTTCCATGTCCTTTTCTGCTCAGTCTCTGTATAGAAATGTTACTTTTCTGTTCTCTCTCTCTCTCTTCCCATCTTTTTGAAGGATGTCAGCTCTTGCTATTCATTCTTTCCCCTTTCCATCGTGTTTTTATTGTTCATGCAAATTACTTAAAAATTGTTAAGACTATTTTGGTGAAATTTTATATAATAAATTGTGTTCATAGACAAAGTCGACATCTTTGAATTATCGCTGAAGAAAACCTCTTCAGGACTGAAGATTTCCTAAATTGCTGTTATTAATATAGCTAGATACATGTAACACTTTGGCTTCCTCATAGAGAAAAGACGTTTTTTATGGGTAAAAGCTGTGAGGCTAGCTTGGCCAGTTTGGTAGTAGCATCATTTGTACTGATGCAAATATATTAAGATGAACAGCTTGGTATAGAAAAGATTAGCGGCAACTTTGGAGACAGACCTATCTGGCTTTGTCACTTACTCACTGTTGGGACTTTCAAATTTGGTTCAAATCTAAGCTTCAGACTGCCAGTGCTCCAGTGGATGGCCTTATTTCAATACACACACAAGCAGTACTTACTGGACCAGTGAGCTATAAATAAAAAAAAATGAACTTATGAAATTGGAACAAGAATGTGGGGTATGTGTGGAAGAAGCTAAAGGGGAAGAGGGGGTGGATATGATCAAAATATTCTGTATGTATCTATGCAATTCTTTTTTTTAAGCTTTTTTATTTATTTCTGTATGTGTATGAATGTACTGTCTGCATGTAGGTTTGTGCACCCGTGTCATGCAATGCTGCGGAGGTCAGAAGAGGGTATAAGATTCCCCTGGAACTGAAGTTCTCCTGGAATTGGAGTTACAGAAGGTTCTCAGCAGCCATATGGGTGCTGGGGATCAAACCCGGGTCCTCTGCAAGAGCAGTCAGTGCTCTTACCCGCTAGGATATCTCTCTAGCCCCTCTATGCAATTCTTAAATAATAGAATTAAAAAAATCTAAGTTCTAATTTTCCATCTGGAGGATGGGTTTATGTTATTTATTTTATAGAAATCTTGAAAATGGTCAAATGAATATGTATAAATCACTTAACATAAAGCCTGGTAAATCACAGAACTCAAATCCACATTACCTTAGAAAATCATGATTGGCCCAACTGACTTCTCCAGAAAAAAAAAAAGTCCTCATAATAAGGGAAGTATATTTTCCGAGTTATGTCCCTGAGCAATTATCAAATGAATAATGTATTTGCAATGCAGATGGATTGGGTCCTGAACTTGGTACTCCTGTCTTTGAGGGTAAGGTCCCTAACAACTCCAACTCATTTTGTTTCTTATCAGCACCTGCTACTTCTAGTTTTCTTGCCTCAGGACCATAGATCTCTTCCTGAGTAGTGGTAAACTAGTTCCATTCCATTCGTCTGTGGCTTGTAAATAACCGTGGACTATTCTTTCCAGGTGCCAGTCAGTTAGGCACTCAGAGGGGCAGCTTGGAACTCACTACCTGATAAGCTATTTTTTCCCTATTTTGTCCTTCTCCTTCTTCTTCTTCTCTTCTTCTTCTTCTTCTTCTTCTTCTTCTTCTTCTTCTTCTTCTTCTTCTTCTTCTTCTTCTTCTTCTTCTTCTTCTTCCTGTACTTAAACTGTATTTTAATGTCCTTTCTTCTAATGTCTAAATCTTTTAATCAGAAATCATCTTCCATACATTGGAAATAATAACGATAAACATATGAAATACTCATAATGTAAAATGTCCATAGAATTACAATTTTACTGGTTTTTCATAGTTTTATTTCTTGTTTCCACTGCTTAAACACAGGACCCTGGGTATGAATTTGATTTGGTAATAGGTGCAAAAGATTCTACTTCACTGAGATTCAGGTGCATACTGAATATTGCTACTCATAAGAGATTTTTACTGTGGTCTTTAGAATAAGTGATGACTAGAGAGTTTTCAGATAAATCTAGCCAATATGAGTCTACTATGCTGTAATACAGAATTTTGAGTTTGGTGCCAGCATGGTATTGGAAGATAAGTGTAATGGTTTTTTTTGCCCCAGCTCTCCTGGAACTCACTCTGTAGAACAGGCTTGCCTTGAACTCACAAAGATCCACGTGCCTCTGCCTCCCAAATTCTAGGACTAAAGGCGTGTGCCACCGCACCCGGCACTATATATTTTAATGAAATGGTGACATTCAGTGAACTTGGTGAGCTCAGGCCAGGGTGTTGGGGTTGGCCCCTTGTGAGATGAGTTAGGGTTCTATCCAACTGACAGGCAAAATATCGGGGTCAGCTGTTTACAACGTACTCCCAGGATACATTTGTTGCACTCTGTGATCTTCCAGTAAGTGTTCTCTTGGTCTATATCCTCCTGAATGATGAAGTTGACTCAAGAGCTTGAGGTAGAACAGTAACTTTGAAAAGCAAACCCAAGGAACATGAGTGGAATTAGGAAAAGCAAAAACTCAGAAAAGAAAAGCAACCAAAATTGCATTGTAGAGTTGATATACACTGAAATCTAGACCAGGAAAGAACAGCATGTCCTTGGGTTACAACTTCATTGTCCTAGAATTGCTCCCCGAGAGCTTTCTTATAGTCGGTTACAGCCAGGTGTTCTCTTACTGGCACTGCTTGTGTGCTTTTTGGCAACCCTTCTTGAGACAAGGTGTGGAAAACGAATGGGATCACGGTTCCCACAGCTGGGGAATATTAAGAAGAAACAAAATGTCCCCAGAGGCCTAAGAAGTAGGGAGGCCAGAAGTGCACTTTTCTTTCTAGCCAATTGAAGAACCCATTTCCTTGAAGACCTCTGTAGTGTAGTAAAAATGCTAAAGCTTCATATTCTATTCTATAGTTAAGCCCCACAGTCCTCAACTCCTTTAATGCCATCTTAGCTAGATTCTCAGGAGGAGCTTATGAAACAGTTTGGCTGAGGGTTGTTTATGTAGGTATTTCTGTCCTAGGGTCCAAGGTCCAGGAGATGGGAATGTAGTAAGGAAGAAGAGGAAGGAGATTTGGGTCTATAATAGGGGCGTCATTGATTTGTTCACCCCAGAGGTGACTGGGGCTGGATCTAGTTGGGACTTTGGCCTTTTTATTTAAGAAGGTAGGTACATTTCCTTAAGTAACAGGGACAATAGATGTCAGAAGACAGATTTTTTTTTTTTGGTCTTTTTTTCGAGACAGGGTCTCCCTGTAGCCCCAGGTGGCCTGGAACTCACCCTGTAGACCAGGCTGGCCTTGAACTCATAAAGGTCCGCCTGCCTCTGCCTCCCAAGTGCTAGGATTAAAGGAAGACAGATTTTTAAAATCCTGGTCTATATAACTACTAAGGTCTTCTCTTTAAATATCAGGCTGTAAATCTTACCTGTGATATGTCATTTCCTTTATAGTACTTAAGGTATTGTAATGCTTGTTCAAAACCAACCGGTCATAAAGGAAAGATGGCAAGTCTCCACAATTTCTTTAAGAGAGAGAGAGAGAGAGAGAGAGAGAGAGATCAAAGGACAACTAACTTTAGGGAGTTGATTTTCTCTTTCCACCACGTTGGCTCTGGGGAGTCAAACCCAGTCTGTCAGGATTGGCTGCAAGTGCCTTTATTCACTGAGTCATCTAACTAGACCCTCACCATGTTTTCTTGGTTATCAGGCATAATTTGTTATTCAATGGCCTCTTTGGTAAAGATGTCATATTATTCTGTTATTCAATTATATGTTCATCATTAGATTCATACCAGAACTTGAAACAATAACAGATTTTCCCACTGCTAGTAATTCTCAGACTAACTAGCAAATATCAAACACATTAGTTTGGAACTCCTGAAGAAAAGCATTTCATGTTATATGCACTGTTATTATTTTGTTTGTTAGCATGGAAAAATATTTAGTTAATCCAATGCACTGGGAAAGAGTCACTACTCTAAAGATTTAAGAATATTTTAAATACTGTACACTGTGGGAAATTTTTCCATAATGAGAATGAGTAGGGCCATCAAAATATTATTTTGCCTAATCACAATATTGATGATTTTTTGAAACTACCTCGAAGTGTGTTTGTGGCTTCATGGTTAATGTGGCAGGCAGGCTTAATCATCTGTGGATGGTGTGTTTTGATGTTAGTGGGAAAGTTGTTTATCTGTCTCTCCAACAGCTTAGGCTTGCCTAACCAAAATTACAAAGGAGAGATGTTTTTCTTTAGCTTCCTTTTGGTTTTGGCTTTCTCTACTCTCATTGTCCAATACTAAGTAGATATATTCTATTCAGAGAAACTTTAGTATCCTCCACATTTGTAGTGCATGTGGACTTGGATCAGTCCCTTTGTGCTTAGTCCCACTTGATCTTCCTGGCTTCATCTACTCCTTAGGCTGCAAACCTCCTCCCTAACATATATAGTAGCCTACACCTGGCTGGGCTTATCTTCTTGATCTCTCGGGTGTCTCACTTTTTCTCTAAGGTTCTCCTCTCCCTTCCTTGTTTAGTTATCAGTCATTTTGAGACTTAACTCTGACATCATGACTTCAAGAAGTAACTCTGCAATTTCTCTCTTATTCAGAGCATGTCAATCCTCTTTTCTTGTTCCATAACGCCCTTTGTAGATCTGTTATACTTACATTGTTCCTTAGTTATTATTTCCATTGTACAGTGAATATCTTAAGGGTAACAACTGTGTTTTATTCACATTTGTCAACTCAGTAACTAATAAATTGTAGGCACTTCTTATATGTCTGCAAAATTGAATTTGAACTAAATTTAGTATTTTGGGGCTGGGCAGGAGTTCTTTCTCTAGCTTCTAATATAATGTAATAAAAGGCTGCTGCTCCTACTTGCCCTGATGGGATATCAGTATTTCCATTCCATAACATCTTGCATTCAAGGTTTGTAACTTGGTGAAAAGTTAAGCTTGATCTACATAGCTTCATTTGGTTAAAACAATTTTATGGAATAGTTGAGGGGGAGGGGGTTAGAGTGAGGCTACCATGGAGCAGAAAATGTGTTTCTGAGTTTTAACTGGCACAAGAAACCAATTTTCTAACCCAAAGCATATCATTTTGTTTAGTGGTATTGTGTGCCAAGTCTGAATCATTGCATAACTAACTGGAAGCTTCAGAAATCTTTAAAAAAATGCATGTTGTATGGATCATGGGATGTCCACAAGGTTGTAACCTTGAACTTCTGCACTCATAGCTCCTTTTCGAGTTCTTTGTAATTTCTTCCTATGTGGGCGATTACCATATATATGTAATCGTTTATATTTGAATGCTTGAATCCAGTACTTAGGCAACCTACACAATTCTAAATTTTAAAGACTGCATAAATACATGCTCATGGATATTAGGGGAATTTTCAATTCCCATTTCATACATAATCATGCCATGCATTCCAAAAGCAGTGTTGGGGGAAAATCACAAATCAAAGTCATTTATATCTAATGCCATTAGTGAGAAAACTTTAATATTAAAATGGCAAACATCAATTATTGCCATCGCCATTCCAACTTGGTAGAATAAGCTAAAGACTGGGAACTGGAACAGTTAAGAACTCTGTTTTGCTGCATTTTAGTTATTTGGAAACCTCATATTGAAAAATTCTTCAAACAAATATGTATGTGTAATTCATTGTTTTCTTGTACAAGCTTGGTTTCAGATCTATGTTCTCTTTTTTTCTGTTTTTCTACCAATATAAACTCAATGCATATAATTATTTCATTTCAATATTTTCTGTTAGAGTGCTCTGATGTAAATTAATTTATTCTAATAATTGCTTTTCAGTCACCCAGTATATTTATTTCTACCCTGCATATTTTTCTTTTACTTAAAATGTTTTCTACACAGAAAATAATTTTTCAAAACTTTAATGTCTTGAGTTTATTTACTGATGTTAACTACATGTCCAATATGAGTGATTGCATATGAAATTGTGCACTATGCATTATGGGGATTTTAAAAACAAGAGTATGCTTTTTCCCTATACTGTGTGCACCAGTCAGGGTTTAATCAGAGAATCTGCAGGAGCCAAATACATTGGTTCTCCATCTACACAGGTCCTGTGTTCTTGGAGTCAGGCAAGCAGCCTTGGATAGAAAATATTTGAGAAAAACTTCTCAGTACATAATATTTTAACCCTTTTTTGTTATTATCCTCTAATCAACTGTTTACAAAGCATGTGCATTGCAGTTGGTATTGTCACTAATCTAGATATTATTTAGAGTCTTTAAGAGCCTTAGAACAATTTTTATGAAAGACTAACATTTAAAATAATATTTTATTTTCATTATTTTAATTTTATGTGTATGAGTGTATTGCTTATATATATGTAGGTGTATTTATGTTGTACAATGCCCATAAGGGTCAGAAGACTGCATTGTATTCCCTGGAACCACAGTTATAGACATTTATTAACTACCATATGGGTGCTAGGAATTGAACCCAAGTCCTTTGCCAGAGAAGCCAGTGTACTTAACCATTGAGCCATCTCTCCAGCCACAAAGATTTAAATATTTATCTGTATTTTATGTGTATGTGTGTATTGTCTGCATACTGAAAGTGCACCAGTGTCATTCAGTTACCAAGGAAGACAGAAGGTGTTGGAGCCCTTGGAATTGGAGTTACAGATGGTTGTTAGCCTTTATATGGGTGCTGAGATTCGAACCTGGGTCTTCTACAAGAGCAGCCAGTTCTCTTAATCATTGAGCCATCTTTTCAGCTCCAAGACTAAGATTTTTTTAAAAAGCCACCCCCCCACACCAAGGGGCTGGAGAGATGGCTCAGTGGTTAAGCGCACTGGCTGTTCTTGCAAAGGACTGGGGTTTGATTCCCAGCACCCTCATGGTGGCTAACCATCTGTAACTCCAGTTCCAGGGCATCTGATGCCTTCTTCTGACCCCTAGAGCACTACATGACATGGGTGCACCTAGTTACATGCAGGCAATACACTTGTATAAATAAAATAAAAATAATAAATAAAATATTAAAACGTCTTCCTAGATAATTTCTTTATCTCTACTTTGGCTTTAGGATCTAGGCTTTTCTGATTTTTTAATCATCTCTGTATTGAATATGTAATCAATAATATGCATATTATTTGTTTTGGTGTGTGTGTGTGTGTGTGTGTGTGTGTGTGTGTGTGTGTGTATGTGATCTTCCTATTAAGAGTTTCTTATCTCAAAGTGAGATTGTATAACCCTCCAAGGAGTATGTAAAAATACCAACAGATTTTGCAGAAGGAATAAATTCTAGGGGTTCACCCTTGAGTTCAAATGAAGACATTAGAAACCCTGGGGCAACTCTGAGAGATTCTATTATTAAAGGAATTTGGATAGAATATGAAGTGTTGTGCAGCAGCATCTCCCTGTGCAGAGGGGCTGCCGCTGAAGTGTCAGTCAGAAGAGTTCAGCAGTATGAATGCTTTCTGAGGTCTTGGGGAGGAACTTTGGAGGGGATAGTGTAGAACTGGGCAGTTAGGTGCCTTTGGAAAAACTTAGTTTAGATGGGTAGCATTCCTAAGCCAATGGTACCTCCTTGGCCACACCCATGGGGAGGAGTGTAGTGACAAAAAGATTTAGCATTCAGGCCCTGAGGATTGAATTATGGTGGATATTTAAGCAGACATGTTGGAATAAAATCTCTCTCTGCATTTGGACCTCAACCTGTGTATATGTGGTGTGCTTTCCTGCGCGTATTTTCCACATGGGTCGTCCCAGGATTAAGTGGGCCCCGCTACAAATCTCGGCGGCGACACCACAGATGCCCAATAGTTCTTTTTATTATTTTTTTTATTATTTTTAAAATTTTATTTATTTCCGTATGTGTATGAATATATTGTCTGCATGCAAGTCCGTGACGTGCAACGCCGCGGAGGTCAGAAGTGGGTATCGGACTCCCCTGGAACTGGAGTTCTCCTGGAATTGGAGTTTCAGACGGCTTTCGGCCACCATGTGGGTGCTGGGGATCGAACCCGGGTCCTCTGCAAGAGCGGTCGGCGCTCTTAACCGCTAGGCCATCTCTCCAGCCCGCCCAATAGTTCTTAATCATATACATACTTGCACTGTTAAGATAAGTTTGCATGGCTGAAATCCTCTCTTCCAACTAGAATACAGACTCCTATTTGAAGCACTGTGGTTGTTGGTTCTTTCTACACTAATCAGCACTGAGTGCATGGGATGTGCCCAACAGCTGTTGGTAGAGTGATGAGGCAAAAGACTGCTGGGAATCAAGCAAGGGAATCAGTCCCATTCTTTGACATTTCACTTCTAGAAGTAAGGGAAAGAAAATATGATGAGGAGAAAGCTATTAGTGTTAGTGTCTGTGCATAGATAAGAATCAAAATGTAGCCCTATCAGGTAGCTGATACATGTGGCAGCTGCTTTCCACCTCAAAAGCAAGGTAAAATGCTAGAAAAATCTAGTTTGTGTCAGGTCATTTGGTTTACTCTTCATGGTGCTGAAATTACATTAATAATCATAGCAGAAACCCAAGCAACAAATCTCAATAACTTTAAAAAAGAAGATAAATGTTCTTAGATTTTTAGCAATGTACAGCGAACATGAAAGACACATCTTACACCCTTGATCAAATTAGATGTTATGTATTACAAAGGAGCTTGAACATTGAGTTTGGAAGTATTGGATTAAGTACCCAGGAGATTCACTCTTCTGAAACTCTAGTCCATTATTCTTGATGTAATCATAGTTATTAGAATATAGTTAAGTACTTGAAAAATATTTTTAAATGATTGAATGTTGTCTCTGAATAAATTTTGCAAAGCTTAACAATTCTCTCCTATTATTTTAAAACTGAAAAGCCCTTTTCTACAATAAAAGATAGAAAAATATAAGAAAACCATGTTCTTTTGACACCACAAGACAGCTGCACATATAAACCCACCGTGCTTGTGACAGCATGCTCAAGACCTGTGCAAGCCCAAGCCAGACCAAAATGCAGTGTAGAACACAGAAATTGGAAAGAAAGCCCAGCCCTAGCTGAGGATCTGTTGGTCACTGAGCTGCCTGGAGAGGGAGAATCAATTTTCCTTATTGATGTGACATCTGATAGGGTGACCAGATTCCAAGGGATGCCCGCACCCAAGAGCATTTGGGGAACACTGAGTAGACTCAAAAGACCTTTAAAAAAGGGAACTAATAGCAGAAGACATGAAAATAAGTGAGGACAGAAGGGTGAGGGTAGAAATGGGGGAGGGGTCTGAACACAATAAAAAAATTGTATGAAATTCTCAATGAATCAATAAAACTATTTTAAAAAAGAGGAATGTCATGAGCACCTATGTAAGATTTAGTCATGCCAGGAATTTTTCTGGGGACTTCATATTATTTAAGTTAATTCATTCCAGAGCACGGTGAGGTAAATACTTTTTAAAAATGTTATTTAGCTTTCTTTTATGTATACGATTTACTGGCAGTGCCCACAATGTACAGAGAGTGTGTGGGCTCCCCTGGAAGTGGAGTTATAAATGGTTGTGAGCTGCCTTGCAGGTGCTGGGAACTGAAACTGTGTCTTCTGCAAGTTTAGTCAGTGCTCTTAACCATAGAACTATCTCTCCCTTCCTGAGGAGAGACTTCACCATTTTAAATACATTTTGAGTCTTTCTTTATTACTGTAAGTATGTGAATTACAATAATATACAATAAAGGAATGTAGCTCAGAGATTGAATTTTTGTCTAACATGAACATGGCCCTAACATTACAAAAAATAGTTCTTCCAAATTTCTTTTAAAGTAAGGTATCTTTCCACATTATTCTCTAGTTTAGGTCCAATTCATATATATATATATATATATATATATATATATATATTATATATATTATATTGTTTTGAGATAGGGTCTCCCTGTAGCCCCAGCTATTCTGGAGCTCACTATGTAGACCAGGCTGGCCTTGAACTCACAGAGCTACATCTGCTTCTCTTTCCTCCTTTCTTTTTTTTTTTTTGTCTTTTTCGAGACGGCAGTCTCCCTGTAGCCCCACTTCCGGAACTCACTCTGTAGGACCGAGGCTGGCCTTGAACTCACACAATGATCTGCCTGCTTTGCCTCCCCAAGTTGCTAGGCAATTAAAGGCAGTGATGAGCCAGCTACGCTCCGTATGCTCCTTTCAGTACTTTTCACTTCCTTACCTTCCTTCTTCCTTCCTTGCTTCTCTTCTACTTGCCTTGCCTCCTCTTTTCTTTCTTTTCTCTTCTTCTTTCTCTTTTCTTTCTTTCTTTCTTCTTTCTTTCTTCTTTCTTTCTTTCTTTCTTTTCCTTTCTTTCTTTCTTCTTTCTCTCTTTCTCTCTCTCTCTTCTCTCTCTCGCTCTTCTCTCTCTCTCTCTCTCTTTCTCTTCATTTTTTTTTGGTCTTTTTGAGACAGAGTCCTGTGACCTGAACTCACAAAGATCCACCTGCCTCTGCCTCCCAAGTGCTAGGATTAAAGGTGTGTGACACCACATCAAAATTGCTTCTGAGAAAGAATAGAACATTTTCCAGAAAGTTCTCTCAGATATCTTAAAAACAGTCATGAAGATGCATGGTTTGGAGCTGATGGACTGAGGATCAAGATACTAAAAATGACTACCAGTTTGCATTTGAAATGAAATGTTTCCAACTTCCTGGTGGTTTATACTGGTATGCTAATCATCTTGTTGAGATCTAAGAATCCTGTCTTGTCCACTACGGTATATTAGTCTCCTTGTCATCTGTAAATGAGGTTCATCATGTAGCCACATTGGACCATTGGAAAGATAAAATTGTTAAACTTTACGGAGCACTTTGAATAGTATATGTACATTTGTAAATTCTTTTCTTTTTTTTTTTTTTTTTTTTTTGTCTTTCTCCCTGTAGCCCCAGCTGTCCTGGAACTCACTCTGCAGACCAGGCTGGCCTTGAACTCACAAAGATCCGCCTGCCTCTGCTTCCCAAGTGCTAGGATTAAAGGCATGTGCTACCATGCCCAGCTGTACATTGTAAATTCTATAAAGTGTAAATCTCATAAAATATTACTTCTGAAAATAAACTCTTATTTAAAGACATTTCAATGCAAATTGACCTCAAACTTCCATTGATTTCTGCTTCTGAGTGAAAATAGATCCATACCTTAAATGACCTACATGCTGTAAGAGTTAAAATAGTTGGCTGTCTGTAGGTCTCACTGTTCAAAGTGTCAGAGAAAATTTGAAATGGACACATTTATTTTGAATTTTTTATATCCCTTGAATGTCTACCAGCAGACAAGTGTGACTTTACTCAGTACCAGGTAATGTAGAAATAGGCCAGATTTTTTAATCCGTTTAAACTATTATTTTTACTTTACATGTATTAGTGTATACCCTGCATGTATATCAGTGCACCCATGTTGTTCAATCCCTGCCTAGCTCAGAAGAGGGAGTTGGCTTCCTCTGGAACTGGAATTGCAGATGGTTATTACTTAGAGTGTGGGTGCTGGGAGTCGAACTCCGGTCCTCTGCAAGAGCAGTCAGTGTTCTTAACTATGGAGCCATTTGTTTATGCTACATTTTCTTGTAGTTTAGAAAATGTAAAAGATGGGGCTGGAGAGATGACCTAGCGGTTAAGAGCACCGACTGCTCTTGCAGAGGACCCTGGTTCGATCCCCAGCACCCACATGGCGGCTAAAACCATCTCTAACTCCAATTCCAGGAGAGCTCCAGTTCCAGGGGAATCCGACACCCTCTTCTGACCTCCACAACATTGCAAGACATGGGTGCACAAACCTACATGCAGACAGTACATTCATACACATAAATAAATAAATAAAACAAAATAAATAAAAAAAAAAGAAAATGTACAAGAGACAAACAGAGGGGAAGCAAGGGACATGATGATGGCCAGTGTTACCTTTTTGGAACCTGTAGTCCTGGATTCTGTGGTTACTAGTTCCTTTTATTAAAATAGTCTAAACTTTATCAGTGTTCCATTGAGAGCTAAGGGCACTCCCACAAAAGGATACACATATTCATCTTGTGGAAGGCACACAGTTGGTTTGGCAGCCAGTTCAGGGTAACTTTCAAATACAAGGGCAAATGATGCCTGGGTAGTTAGCCTTCAGAGGGGAAGAGAAAGGAGCCAATATTGAGATTTTTCTGGTCTAACTTTTCAGCCTGCCAGTGGGGACTGTCAATATCAAATACAGAGACACTGGAGTATCAGTCTGTAATTTCTTTATGAATTTTGGCCAATAAGAGTACTTTATCGGTCTTACAGACAAATACAGTACTATTTTTGCCAAGTAATACTGAAGGTAAGATTTGTTTATTGTCTAGGAATTAAGCTCCCCAATTTAAAATTTGAGAAGATAAAGATATGAGGAGACACTACATATCTCTATCTTTGGAAAAGTCATGAAATTTATCTGAAAGTCAAAACTTTCATTTCTAAACACCAGAGAGTGGACCACTTCCTGGCTGTGTGTGTACTTTAGAAAGATGGAGAAAGTGTTATCTAAAGGAATTCTTTAGGGACTTGAAATACATGAAAGATTTGAACATGGACAGAACATAAAGCTAACCCAGTTTATTTTAAAGTTCTTTCATAGAACATTGGAATTGACATTATAATAATTGATCATTTACCCATTCATAGATAAGGGAATTGTTTATCAGAAGGGATTCATAGTTACTGTGGATCTTTGATTTTAGAAGCAATGCTAGAACCCAAGAAGGCTTCTGCCTGAGCCATAGGCAGTTTCGATTCTGTCCCATAAAGGGCATTGCTTAAAATATTTGATTTGAGCTTTAAAAATGCCATGTGAAATCTGGAAGGAAGCCAGCTGCTTTATGATTTTTATCCTTTTAAGTTTGAATTATTAGCTGTAATTCTGCACAGGTCACTGTGTTATGGAAGGGGGCTACTGGAAGACAGAAAGATTCATGAGCTTTAGACCTTATGCTGCAATAAAGCAATACAGGCAGCAGAGGGGACTTTGGAGGTGCATCGTGACAAATGCAATACAATACTAACTTCTACCAGCTCCAGCAGTAAAATGTGAAAAGAATAAAACCTCAGCAACTAAGTAGAAGAAAGATCCTGTCTGCCAGAGAACTTCCTGCAGAATGGTCTAGCTCTCACTAGATCCTCGTTCATTAGCAGTATTAACTCAAAGCACCTAAGTAAAGACAACCCATAATATATTGTTATTGATACAACAACAACAAGAACAGCCTTCATGTGTGTGTGTGTGTGTGTGTGTGTGTGTGTGTGTGCGTGTGAGACAATAAAGAAATTTGCATACCAGCAACAAAATTGAGAGCTTTTCTAAGAGAATAATTAAATTTTACAGTTTTTGAAGTATTTATGTTCCTGAACCCTAGAACACTAGAAAGAGAGGCATCCAAATACATATGGTACTAGCACATAGCAGATATTATATACATATTTGCTGAACAATGAATGAATCCTTCCTCAGCTTTGAGCCCTAGTTTAATAGTAACACCAAGGGTAAGACTGAGACAGAAAATATTGACATGTTAATGTAAAAAAACGAGACTTACTTGTTTCAAGTAATCAAATAACTGATATTTTGGAATATCTGATAGACTAATGCTCAGTAATTAGTATGACAATGAGAGTTGGAATTCTCCTTCTATTAACTCCTTCTCTAAAACAAATAAGTTGCTCAGAATACTAGAGAAGATAGATGCAACCATATAATTTTATTACTTATATTTTTCTCTATAATTTTAATAGGGACAGTTACATTCCTTTAAAAATAAAAGACACTGAATCATGGCATCAAATGAAAGTTTTTCCAAGGCAGTTTTTTTTGAAGTAATCTTAGTTTAATTTATATGTGTGTATATGTGTATATGCCTATGTGGGTATGTGCACAATGTGCAGTACCCATTGAGGCCAGAAGAGGTTTGGGTGATGATATTCTTAGATGATGATAGGCTGCAGTCATAGGAAAATGGAAAGATGTTCTGCCTGCCAAAATGAATTATCATAGGTCTCCTGCAAACCAAGAGTGTGAAGTTGATAGGGTGGTGGAAAGTGGGTTGGGGTGGGGACTTTGTGGTACCAAACCCAAAGAAATAAAATATGCTTTCCTCAAGTGTGTTTAACTCTCCATAATAACTGACTATTCAAATAATGAAGTGCTTAGAAGCTATCAAAACAGAGCAGTGTTTGCCACCTCCTGCCCCAAGGAGTAGATCAGTAATCTAAAACCAATGGTTTGGAGCTTCCTTGTATTCTGAAACATAACAGTGTCTTCACAGCAGTTTGAATAGGAATTAAACACCAAGGTAACAGCAGAAAAATACACTATATCATTATCAACTATTAGTTTCAGTATCACACAGACCATTTTGTCTCGTGCTGTGATACTGCTTACAAGTTTTCTAATTGTATTTTATTTTTACTACCTCTCCTTTGGGTTACATAAATGGTAAAAAGATGCTCTGAATATGTATTTTTGAACCCTGCTATCTCCCATGCTTTAATATTGCAGGTACTGAGACACAAGGAAACCCACGCTGTCTACATGGCAACACTGCAGACTTTTCTTTCTTAACTCAGCCAATTTTGCTATTCTGATACATTTGTATAATTGCTGTTTTTCATCTATCTAGTGAGCACAGGTAGAGGGAATTCTAGTTTGAGCTTGAACTTGAATCTAAAGGTCACAGGCAGATTATGTAACAGGATTAAGAAGGTTTACAAAGTGTTTAAATAGTTAAGCATTTTTGCTAGAATGCAAGAACTTAAAAGAGGAAACCCCAAGCCTCAAATCTTTGCAACTACTGACAAAACAGATAGTACTGGGGCCTGGCTCAAGCAGAGGACGGGGTTGCTAAATGATAATAAAATGCTTAGACCCTGATTCTCTAACAGATAGATGCCTCTTACTGCACTAGCTACCCCAGAAATTTTGTAAGAAAAATTGTGTGTGTGTGTGTGATTGAAATGGGTAGATTCTGGATTTTCTTTCTTTCTTTCTTTCTTTCTTTCTTTCTTTCTTTCTTTCTTTCTTTCTTTCTTTCTTTTTTTTTGAAATAAACTCTTAAAGAAATTCTTAGTTGAGAAGCTTAAATGTGGACCGAGGGACTGTGTCCTTTTTCTCCCTGCTGGGTTCATTTAGGATAAATCCCAGGCTGTCCTGCGTTTTAGTTGGAGAGTCTCACAGTGGGGGTGATTGGACTTTCTCTGCCCTAGGCACAACATATGCTACTTCCCATCCCTTTAATAGGCATTAGTTCTGCAGACACCACTGGTCAAATGTACATTATTCACCATCACTTTAATGCAAATATGCAAGGTTGAGGGAGAAAATATGTCACAAAGAGGCAGCCATCCATTTCTTTTCTCTTCTGATTCCTTTCCTCATGGGTTCTTTTCTATATGTATTTTATAATAAACACAGCATAAAATAAATAAAAGAATACGTAGCAGCTTCTGAGAGAGCCAGAAAGTAGCTCCCTAAAAATCTTCCAGACACAACTTTTATTAAAATAATCTTTAGTTTTTTCAAAAATTGTTATTCCATTATATTTTACATTTTTTTAATTAAGTGGAATACTTGCATATACTGTGACATTACATTTGTAGGAGACAGAAAAGGAATCAAAGCGAAGGAGAAAGCTATATTTAATCTGTTAAATGAAAATAAAACACACAATTAGTTTTGTACTGCAAAAATCAGCTTCTGCCACATTTTCAGCCTCTATTTAAAGAACTGTTTGATTTCTCAATAACGAGGCATCTGATCCAGAGCAGAACATTTCTAGGACAGACTTGCAAATGTATATTACACAGGCATGCATTCTACATCTGAGCTGAGAGTATGACTTTCTAAACCATATAACCTGCTTTGCCACTAGGAAACCGAGTTTTACAAAATGGTCTGCCAAATATGGAAAGACTGACTCCTGGGTTTCTGATACTCCATTTCTGAAAAGTTAAACACTTCTATTTTGTTTTAAAGTGTATCCGGTGAATTTATTTATATACAACTATTTGTCACACAAGACAACTTGACATGCTAAGCCTGGCTTTACATTAAGCACATGAAAGTTCTTCTATGTGTGGAATGAAAAACTAAAATGTAACCATCTGCACATGATATTTAGAGGTCCATAAAACTGTGCCAGGGACTCTGAGAAGCTCATATGTATGAACAGCAACACAGAAATTTTTAAAAAAGGAAGAGCAATAGAACATTTGGAAGACATTGCACTTCTTAAAATAATACAATTAAAATGTTAAACAAATCCTGTGTTAGTCTAAGGTACAAGTATACCAAACATTTGCCATATGAAGGAAACAATATGCTTTTATTGTGATTCCATTCTGTTAATTTAATGATCTATGTCGGTGTGCTTACATATCATGTAATGTACTTTCCTGTCTTTTCAAAAGCACTAACTCCAATCCACCTTTATGCTTGCTTTCTTATCGTTATGCTTATGCTTACCTTAGGAAGGGGTAAAACTAAAAGCCAAATGAAGTGTCAGATGACCAGTTAGTCTGTACTATGCCATTTTAATGCTGTCTTAACCTCAGATAATTACATTAAGCACATTACATTTTTTCCTTGTCCCAAAATTATTTTTAACTGAAAGAGGCAATTATCCAAAAGATGGGGGAGGTCTCCTCAGCTACTGGTGCTTGGTGATTTACATGGACACCTATTAATGCTGATGGAAAATATGCCTGCAAATCTCTGCAGTCCAAAAGGATAATGGCTCCTATTACTTTCCTATAAAAAGGGAATAAGCAAAGTATGTCTGCACAGATGACCTAGGTGAATCACTTAAGGGTGATTTACATCACATCTAATTAAACAGTTTTAATGATTTTGGTAGTATTTTCTGTACCACGTTGTAAATTTGAAAACTGCCAAGTATGTCTTTGACTCGCCATAAACTTCTAAAATTAATTCTGTGAACTCTCATTATTAATTAAATATCTGCATAGTCACAGGAAATTGTAATTTTACATTTGGATGAAAAAATAGCTCTTCCATTCTCTCATTCTGAATATATATGAATGTATAAGCAACATTAATTTTTTAACAACCATAAAATGCCTAAATACCTAAACCAAAAGGAAAACAAAAAAGCCCTCAAACATCAACCAAACCAAACAAACCTAAAGTGGTCCTTGGATTGGATATATGTGCTTTCATTTAAATTTAAGACAAATAAAAGAGGGATAATGAGAAGGAAATATGAGTGAAAAGGATTCAGTTGAGCAAATGCAACACAGCCAGAACTGAAATATGCTAGCACTGCAATGTGAGGTCATTCAGAGGAAGAGGTGTGAGTACACCGTCCTCCTCAAGACTCCTCTAATAGTTCTTAGTAATTTCTAGGCCTTAGGGAGACACAGTGTTAGAGTAGGTGGCCAGGGACGTGCATAGCGAGAACACTAACCCTTGACAGAATGAAGGAAGTGGCTCTTGTTGCAAGATCAGCTCCAATCATTACTTTTCCTTTCCTAGCCATCCTTGTGCTTCTCTGGGCTCCCGGGTCTCACCCTTACAGAGAATGTTCTTTGGAATAAGAAGTTTTAAGTCAGTCGCTGGAGTCCTACTGGAAACTTCACACGAGGTATTCTACGTCTAGGAACTTCCACTAATAACTCATCTAGTACTCAGAATGTTACACCTCATATAAAGGACCCGTGTGTACAGACAGACATCTTGAAGTTATAGCAACACAGCCCTGTTTGGAAGGCGCTGGTTTATGACGTAAGCTGAGCCCCGCTGGAACAAGGAAAATCCAGGGGATGGGAATTTTGGAAAATGTTGAATTGTTTGCTGTTTGGAAATCTGTAAGATAATGATTACATGGATTTGATCGTCTTGGCCTGGACTGATATAATGGTTGCTTCCAATACTTTTTGCAGTAACTCTTAAAGTCAGTATTCAGAATGAATGTAAATACTTGATTTAGATCTGAAAATAAAATTTTGGGGATCAAGTTTAGAGGCTCCATTTACTATGATTTTTTACTCTGTAAGAAATAAAGCAGTTTCCATTATCAGATTTTTCTTGAGTGAGATTTTTGAAACTTCCATCTGTCTTAGAACTTTTCATTTCAATTGAATTTTTCACAGTTCAGTAAAACTCAGTTCATAATAATATCATCATCATTTTTCTTTTAATGTCAATAGAACATTTGGTGGTATAATAACTTTTATTTCTGATGCAGGTATTTTTTGCATTTGGTTTTCTTCTTCCTGAAAATATTTAATATCTGGTTATGTTGTTTGTGAGAAACATTTGAATTAAATATATATTATATATTATATATATTTATATTTTATATATTTTATATTATATATTATATATTAATATATTATATATTTATTTATATAATATATATTATATATATTATATATATTT
>VZQC01015529.1:321374-383285 GCA_009823505.1 Rhizomys pruinosus | reverse complement strand
CACAACTGCTTGCAAATTGGTTTTACATGAAGGATGCTTGTACTCACAAATTATCACCCATTGTTAAAAAAAATGAAAACAAAACAAAACAAAAAAGCAGAGAAAGATGCAGAAAACTTATGGCAGAATGCACGATCTGCGATGGGTAGGGGTGGGGGGGGGGAAGGGAAGGGGATATATGCCTGAACTGAATTGGAAAATGATGTATGAAATACACAAAGCATCAATAAAAATAAATTAAAAAAAAGAAAAAGAGCTGTCAGCGCTTGCTCTTAACGGCTAGGCCATCTCTCCAGCCCCGTTGTTTGTTTTTTTTATATACATGTTTGCATCCTTCTACAATATAAGAAATTTTGACATTTAGAAGGTCCACATACAAAAAAAGAAAGACTCCCTCACTCTACCTATCATATCTATCATATCTATCTATCTATCTATCTATCTATCTATCTATCTATCATCTATCTATCTATGGAAGAGAAGTGTTTCTCTCATTTTACATCTCCCAGGTTACAGTTCATCACTGAGGGAACTCAGGGCAGGAACTTGGGTCATGAACCTGGAGGCAGGAACTGAAGCATAGACTATGGAGGAATACTGCTGACTGGGTTGCTCCCCTGGCCAGTGCCCAACCTGCTTTCTTGTTTGTTGACATTTTTATGTGTTTCATACTTAATTTTCAGTCGGTTTTAATTGCCATCATATCTGCTTCTCCCTTGGGACCCTCCGTGGAGTTCACCCCTTCTGTCATTCCTGCTAGAGTCCATTGTGCCAAATTACTGTCCCAGCTCACTCCTCAGTGACAATTCTTCCTCTCAGATCCAGCCAGCCTATCCAGAATCTCTTTTCTAAGTAAGGCGAGGACTTCCTCACCCAATTGCAATCTGCTGCCAATATTTGCTCAGCCAAGGTTGAGCTCTGCTACCCATCTCTGCAGTTCCATGCTGGATTTTTGTCCAGCTGAGCTCGCATGGACTTGTGTATGCTGATACCAGTGCTGTAGGTTATTATGAACCAGGTCCCAAGAGTTTGTAGGGTTCATTTCCATTTGGTCTTGCATTACCTCCCTGGCTCCTTATAATCTTTCTGTGCTCTCTTCCACAATGTTCCCCGAGCCCTGGGTGGGTAAAGCTGAATATAGCCATCCATGAAAATATTCTGTAGATTCCTAATCTCCATGGTTTGGCCATTCAGGTCCATTTCAGTTCCTGATCTCCTGTTGCATGGAGGAGCTTCCTCAATGAGAGCTAAGAAGTAGTTAATGTCTTCTTGGGTCTTTATTCTATGATGCTTGTTTGCTGTGTAGAGGCTGCATTGTAGATGTGTTGTACAGGCCTGAGCCATTTACAGACAATGTCTGTGTGTACAGTTATGGGGCTCTGTACTATTCTCATTTGGAGCAAAAAAAAGCTCCTTTTCTGAGTGGCATCTGGGATATTTGTCTATAAATATAAGGATGATTTTTTTTTTAATTAGTAAAATGTTACCTTAACCTAGGGATGCATATACATTGTAGAATTATGTAAGATCTATGACCTCTCCAGATGTGTGCATCTGGCTATGTTAACATTACCACACATGAGTTTCCTTCCACTGAGTGGATTTTAGGTCCAATTGTTTAGACATTGATTTCCCCCAAGATAGAAGTGCCACTATTGTACCAATGTTGTATGCTGTGCTGGATATTGACATGGATATTTGGTCTTAAGGCTGATGTTGGACCATCTATTAGTGATCTCCTTTTGTGGCTTGCATAGTGCTCTCCACAGATATGAGAGCTAGCCTTCAGGGGAGGTGGCTTCCAGGTCAGATGCAGCTCCATTGCTCAATATCCCATCTCCGAAGTATGAAGTATGTCCTGTCTTCAATGATAAGGTCTTACCTCCAGGTTCTGGGAGGCAATCAAGGGGTATGGTAAAAGCCTGTGTAATTCTGAGAGTCTCTTAGACTACCCTGATCAACAACTCAAAGGAAGGTTTCTCCTGTCTGGTACTTTTTCTTGATATGGACTCATGCAGAGGTATTGTGTATGTATTTTGTCAATACATTGTTAGACTAATATTATTTTCTGAGGGTTTCCTTCCCCCCTGGGAAGGCATTATCTATCTCTCCTCTCTCCCTTTACCTGTCTAGTCCTCCCTCCATGTCTTCTCCATTTAAAGTATTCCCATTTCTCCTTTGATACTACCACTCTCCTATGTGCCCCTCCCTCCTTTCCTTCTATAACGCAGGCTCCACCTGGATTCCTCCTCCCTAGGCTGGAATCTAGATCTCTCTTTGTGATAAGGTGGGAAACTTCAAGGCTTTGGAAAACTTGTTTCAGGTATCTTTAAGACTTTCACCCATTTTATGTGCTTTGACTGTTTCAGAGAGTAAGGTGGATCCTTTCTCTGTTATTCCACAAAGACTGTAAGTAGAAGTTCAGGCACATTTCTTTGTTTCTTCTGGAGATGGTATCTTGCTATGCGGCCCAGGCTGGTCTCTAATTCTCATCTTCTCTTCTTTGACCCCTGAGTGCTAGAATTATAGGCATGAGCCTTTACACAAATTTTTTTTGAGCTGGTCTTTTGTGTAGCTGGTCTACACAAAAGACCTTTAGACCTACTAGAAATTACCAGTTAAACTAAGAAAATATCACTGTTCTCATAATAGACAAAAATGAGATAATATTGACATTGTGCCAGAATGGTGTTGTGTAGTTGTGTGGTATATAATATACATTTCTATCATTATTGTTTACAGTCTACCCTGCTCATGACAGTGTATACAAATTACTTATTGAGTTGTATTAAATTAGTTATTTGACTCCAAATGTAATTCACCATGTCCTTCAAATGTGAAGATGAGAAGATGCCCAATGTGGTGATTTGAATAAGAATGTCCCCCATAAGCTCCATACATTTGGACATTTTGTCCCATTTGTGGCACTGTTTTGGGAAGTCTTAGGAGGTGTGGCCTTGCTGGAGGAAGTGCATCACTGAGGGGTGGGATTTGAGAGTTTTTAAGCCTTGCTGGATTTCCAGTTCCTCTATGCTTCCTGGGCCTGCTTCAAGATGTGTCTTCTGCTTTCTTCTTCCCTACCTCCTGCCTCCATGCCTCTCTACAATAATGGGCTCTGATTCCTTTGGAAACATAAGCTCAAATAACTTCTTCCTTTTTTTTTCTTCTACTTTCTATCAGTTCCCTTGGTCATGATGTCTTATCACAGGAACAGAAAAGTAACTAATCCACCTACACTATTGAAAACTGCCAAACACCTTCTCCTAAGTGTACTGGGATCATTGATTCATCTACTGCTGTCGCTAAGATTCATCTTACTTGACTGAGGAATGTCTTAATAACTTAATTATTAATATGAATGGCAGAGCAACATGAATTGGACTCATTGCTTTATATATATGTGTATAGAGATATATATTTATTTTATTATTTATTTCTGTATGTGTATGAATGTACTGTCTGCATGCAGGTCTGTGCACCCGTGTCGTGCAATGCCGCGGAGGTCAGAAGAGGGTCTCGGATTCCCCTGGAGCTGGAGCTTCAGACGGCTCTCGGCCGCCATGTGGGTGCTGGGGATCGAACCCTGGTCCTCTGTAAGAGCGGTCGGCGCTCTTAACCACTAGGCCATCTCTCCAGCCCCCCTTTTTTTTTTTTTTTTGAGACAGAGTCTCCCTTTTAGCCTCAGCTGGCCTGGAGCTTGCTCTATAGACCAGACTGGCCTTGAACTCACAGAGATCTGCCTGCCTCTGCCTCCTGAGTCCTGGGATGAAAGGTGTGCACCACCGTGCCTGGCATCATTTTTTGACCTATAATATTTGTCTACTCTTTCTTTCTGTGCTAATTGATGGTTTGCAAGTATTCAAAAATTATATCATTTCAAATGGCTTGAATATCATGTGGCAGAACTGAACTTACCAGAAACTGCACGTGTGAATAATTTGTAATATTTCACCTAAATCACATTACATTTATCTTTGAGAAAACACATGTAGGCAGTACAGTAGTTGAACATATTACTTGCTTGTAACATATGATGTTTGATCCAAATATATACATACCACATATTGCATTTAAATTTTAATGATGTAAGATGATTTTGTTGATTTTTTTTTTTTTTTTTTCTTTTTGAGACAGGGTCTCCCTGTAGCCCCAAGCTGTCCTGGAACTCACTATGTAGACCAGGCTGGCCTTGAAGTCAGAGATCTGCTTGCCTCTGCCTCCCAAATGCTGGGATTAAAGGTGTGCACCACTATGCCCGGCCGATTTTGTGGATTTTTTACTTAGAAATAGGTAACACAGAACATGGGGTTGGAAGCTGAGTTTTTACAATAGACTAATGAATCTTTTCTGGGTTAGCTATGGTAGCTGCTGGATTTTTCTCCCCAGTAGTATTAATAATCAATTTTAGATACTATAATTGAATTTGTTATCTTATTTGTCCAATTTATCCTGAGTAACTTTATCAAATTAATATTTCTTAACCACTGATTTCATACTATCAGTCCCTTTTTCAGAAAACTGTTCTAGAGATCTGAATTGTTATTGGCCTATAAGGAAATTCTTTACATCTCTTTTTTTTTGTCCTTTCTTTTCTCTTTTTGGTTTGTGTCTGTAATTAACTATGTAGTTCAAGGCTGGCCTCAGACTCAATTAAATCCTACCATAAACTCCTAGGTGCTGGGATTACAGGCGTGAGCTGCCATAGCCTGGCCCTTTTCTTTTCTTTCCAGTCTCTGCACACAAAGGCTCGCCCTTCCTGTAGAAACCCACTTTCTTCTCTTTCCTTATGTAAGTACTCCAGTGAGGCCAGAAGGCTCTCGTAGTGGCTCTCGTCTGCCGCACTCTTTCCCTTTTAATGTCTTCCTGTACGCTTGTTTTCTGCTCCTACCCTACAATGGGTTTCTCCTCTCTTTCCTCAATTGGTCATCTCTACTTCCTCCTTGAAAACTCCCAGGGATCCAGCCCTCCTTTTTATCTCTGTTATTTATCTAAGAATGTGTAATTGTAGGCTTACCACCAAATAACTCATGATATTTTTTTAAATTTTTTTTATTAATTTTATTTATTTCTGTATGTGTATGAATGTACTGTCTGCATGCAAGCCTGTGCACCCGTGTCGTGCAACGCCGCGGAGTTCAGAAGAGGGTCTCGGATTCCCCTGGAACTGGAGTTCTCCTGGAATTGGAGTTTCAGACGGTTCTCAGCCGCCATGTGGGTGCTGGGGATCGAACCCGGGTCCTCTGTAAGAGCGGTCGGCACTCTTAACCTCTAGGCCATCTCTCCAGCCCCAACTCATGATATTTTTTAAACATCTAGCCCAAACCCTTATTTATAAGTAGGAGACATTAAAGTTCAAGGAGTTTAAAATGATTTTTTAAATCTAATTTTTTATATTTTATGTGCACAAGTATATTGCTTGCATGTAGGTAGGTGCATCTGTGTGCAATGCCCACGGAGGTCAGAAGGGGATGTCAAATTCCCTGGAACTGGAAATTTGGACAGTTGTTAGCTGCCATGTTGGTGCTGGGAATTGAACCTGGGTCCTCTACAAGAGCAGTCAGTGCTCTTAACCACTCAGCCATCTCTCCAGCACCTAAAATGATTTTTTTACTTCCTTTTTGTTATTCTGTAACTTCTCAACTCATGCCTGACCATTTAATGTGACAGATGTCATATCTGTACTAAAATAGTGAGTCTATAATTGAATATTGATGTTTATCTGAAGCTGCAGGGAGAACTGTATGAAAAGCTATACTGTCTCAGGGTCTAGAATTAAACAAAGAAAGCAAGACCCCTAAATGAAAAAAAAATCTTGCAATTATATCATTCCAGATCACCACTGTCTTATTGCAGTAAATAAAGAATACTATATCAAATAGTAGTCTATGATGCAAAATATCACATTAATCATAAACCATTACTATTATCCCTTAGTTTAAGGAAAAGAGTTGTCATTTCCAGTTCTGGAAGCTTCAATGCCACCTCTGAGTCTGTCACTCCTGCCATCTCAGCAGGAATGTGTGAAGAAGAATGAGGGGATGGTTGCAAACACGCACCAGTGGAGTGGGATAGTCTGGGGTGTGTCAGTGCTCTAGAGAATCAGCAGCATCAGTGACCACAAGAAGCCAAGTGGATGTTACTTCCTTAGCTAGTGTTTGGTGGACAGCACTGTGGGGTTGTGGTACCATTTATAGCTGTGGATCTATGTGTTTCTTCACACTAAATGTGTAACTTGTTTGGGCAAGTATAAAGGTATCCTAAAGAGAGAATTTTTTTTTTCTTTAAACAGTCTTCAGACAGTCTTACTATGTAGCCTTGATTGGCTTGGAACTCAATATGTACACCAGGCTGGCCTTGAACTCACAGAGATCCAAATGACTCTGCGTCCCAAATGCTGGGAATAAAGGTGAGTACCACAATGCTTTGCCACTCAGGGATTTTTTTTAATGGAAATGGTATTGGAAGATAAATCAAGATTCAGTCATTTGTTTATCTTAAGACTTTACACTTTAGTTTCTATGCATAGAGTTGTTTTCATTTTTTCATCCATTCACCAAATAGAGTATGAACTGTACATTCTTTATTTGATATTTTAATCTATACAACAACTCTAAGAGGTAAGTACTCTAATGCCCATTTTACAAAGACAGGCATGTCAAACACATCTAGGGATGTATAGAATGGCATGTATGGAATTACATGCCTATTTTGGGCCATAGGGCCTGAACGTGTGTCATCACCATGTGACACATTCTGCCTAACATGCTGGTCTAGCTTTCTGTTTACTTTTTATGTATCTGAAGGGTTAGACAGTGCTCTGGTCCCTCTTGTTCCTAAGACAGAAAGTAAAAACACAGACTGCCTCAATATTTATTGACTTGTCTCTGGACTGAAATGTTCACTCATTAATCTAATTTTTACATTTTAGTCAACACTTTTTTTTTGGTCCTTTTTTTTGAGCAGGGTCTCCCCTGTAGCCCGCAGCTGTCGTGGAAGCTCACTATGTAGAACAGGCCAGGCTGGCCTTGAACTCACAAAGATAGCCTTGCCTCTGCCTCCCAAGTGGCCCTTTTTTTTTTTTTTTGGAATCACTTTCATTTTTAAGTCACACTTTTTTTTTTAATTTTTTTTTTTTTTTTTTTGAATTTATGTTTCGATATGTGTCGTAATCAATGTAACTGTCTGCAATGGCAGGTTTGTGCACCCGTGTCGTCGCAATGCCGCGAGGTCAGAAGAGGTCTTCGGATTTCCACACTTGGAACTGGAGTTTCCTGGATTGGCAGTTTCAGTCGGTTTCTGGCCGCCATGTGGGGTCTGGGGATCGAACCCCGGGTCCTCCTGCAAGAGCGGTCGGCGGACTCTTACCTAGGGCCATCTCCAGCCCTTTAGTCAACACTTTTAAGAAATTATCTGAACCCAGGCTAAAACTGAGTCTGTACAAAGAAATGAAAGGCCGAGTTACTTGTGTAAGTAAAAGATAACCCCACATTTCACACTAATAATTTAACTTTCTTTTATCTGTAGAAAATTACTCCACTGACTCTACCAGCTCTCTGCTTTATTTTGTTATTGCACAACTGAAGCTCTAACCTGAACCAATCATTGTTTTGTCACAAACTCAGCCAACTAGGTAGAGAATTTAGATAGCAAAACCAAAGTCAATTGTTTGATCCTCCCAAGTGAATTTGCTTTATTTTTGTAACATATAGATCCAGGTTATTTATTGATTTATATTCATTTTGACCTGTGTAGAAATTATCTGAACCCAGGCTAAAACTGAGTCTGTACAAAGAAATGAAAGGCCGAGTTACTTGTGTAAGTAAAAGATAACCCCACATTTCACACTAATAATTTAACTTTCTTTTATCTGTAGAAAATTACTCCACTGACTCTACCAGCTCTCTGCTTTATTTTGTTATTGCACAACTGAAGCTCTAACCTGAACCAATCATTGTTTTGTCACAAACTCAGCCAACTAGGTAGAGAATTTAGATAGCAAAACCAAAGTCAATTGTTTGATCCTCCCAAGTGAATTTGCTTTATTTTTGTAACATATAGATCCAGGTTATTTATTGATTTATATTCATTTTGACCTGTGTAGATTCTGGAGAGCCAAATCCTTGCTTAAGTGTTCATACACATATATATGAATAAAGGCACGTCATATCTGTAGTAAAATAGTGAGTCTGTAGGTGGATATTGATGTTTATCTTAATCTTCAGGGAGAATTTTATGGAAAACTACACAGTCTCGGGGTCTAGAATGAAACAAAGAAAGCAAGCCCCCTAAATGAAAAAAATCTTGCACCTGTATCATTCCAGACCACCACCATCTTATCACAGTAAATAAAGTATACTATATCAAGATAGTCGTCTATGATGCAAAATATCACATTAATCATAAACCATTACTATTATCCCTTAGTTTTTAAAGCAGGAGTCAGATAAAACTGATTTTCTTTTTAGGTCTTTTTAAAAAATATTTTTGTTTTATGTGCAAAAATATTCTATCTGCATGCATGTAAGTATAGCCATGTTATAGATTGCTCACAGAGGCCCAAAGAGGGCATTTTATCCTTTGAAACTAAGGTTAAACATGGTTGCTAGCTTCTTTGTGGTATTGGAAACTGAATTTGGGGTCTCTGCAAGAATAGCCAGTCATCCTATTAACTGAGAAACCTCTCTAGCCCCTTCTTTTAGATTTCTAATGAATGTTGGTGAGAAAAGCCCACTTATATAACAAAGTAGCAGACTCCTCTGAAATGGTAATAATACATTAGTCCCAGTTTCACTTGATAAGGCTGTATATGAAGACTGGTGAGAAATTCTATTACCTCTGTGATTCCCATCTTCTCTTGTAAGTAGACGAGAAAGTTATTGAACTGAAGTTGAAACAAAACTCACATTTATTAGAAAAATCTTTCTGGAAAGAGAGTTGGTTTGAATTAGTAGCAGAGTCTGGAAACCAGTCTAAGGCTTTCTTTATCTGAATTTGTTTTAAACATAATATGATGGTTTCTGACTCTTTTTCTCTTGTAGAAAAAACAAAAGAAGTGGACTCCTTATGCCCGCTTATTTATTTTAGAGTAATTATTTAGATTTCATATTTACCATATTTACCATTAGCATTGGCACTTAGTACTATTACTTTCCAATTTTATTTTAATTTTTATCTATTAGAGATAGAAGAGTTCTTACCCCCTGATGGAAATGAAAAATGGTAACTGTTAATGTCTTTTAGCACAATAACTATGCTTGCTATGATGATTTAGCTGAATTCACTGGAACAGATATAATGGCTGACTATACGCATGTCCACAGAATGGCAGATGCAAATCATTTGCTGAAAAAATTGTAATAGTGCTCAGCACAGCTCTCTTGATTTTTATTATCCACAATAAAGTATGTCATTAAAGGAGGCCACTGTTTGATTTTATGAACTTCATCTGACCAACTGGACTGAGATTATAGAATGCAAATGTACCCCAGGGTTTCAACACATGTGCATTCTCTGTTTTCTGTCTCTCTGTCCCCTGTCTGCCTCCCCTTTTCTCTTTCCCTTCCCCCTCCATCTCTTCCTTCCTCCATTCCTTCTCTCTTATCCTAGTTGAATATTTCTATTCATGGTAGTTGGGGAAAGATTGGATTGGCACCACAATATAAAATATCTAAGCAATGTCCAATTGGGAAGGAGCCATGAAAGGTAAAAGAGAATGTAGAAGAGTTTAATCAGACCATTAGAGCTTTTCAATCATAATCAGTGATGGTAATTTATTTCAGCAAGGCCTAAGTACTTGGCACAGATCAAGCAAACATAATTCAGAACCAAGATAGACTTGAAAGTGGCATCAAGAGGCAAGGTTAGGAATCACATTTCTTCAGTGAAAAAAATAACATTAAAATCTAATGTTTCACTTGTGAGCTGCATGGACATTTTTCCCCCATTGGAATAGTCACCCAGTGGTAACTGTTTCTGTGCCACTTGGACAGGTACATGTCATGGTGCATAGTGGACTGCTTTATAAGTGGTTAAGGGTGTTGACCTCTTAGCTGTGCTATGAGTGGTGCTGCTGGTGTTTATACTGTAGCTTTAAAAATAATTCAATTAAATCATTTATTTAATTTTTATTATTTGTGTGTATGTGTTTATGTCCATGTTCATGTCCGTGTTTGTGTGTGTGTGTGCAAAACTTGTAGGAGTCTGTTCTTTCCTTCTAATGTTGTGGGGTCCAGTAAATTAATATCAGGTCATCATGCCTGGTAGAATATAAATATTTTCACCTTGTGAGCCATCTTTCAAGTCCCCCAAATACTTACCAAATGTGGAGTCAGTTGCTCCTATAATAGCATTTTTCAGTACCAGGACAAATATGATTCAGTTCTTCTCTTCACAAAAGACTGTGGTGTTTGGGAAATTCTTTGAGTTATTTATATTTGAATCTCAGTCTAAGGCCATATCCACTTCAGTGTCAAGGTGACATTCGTCAGATTGGTGGTTTTAGTTCTCTTCATCCTCACTTTGGAAGTTTTCTCATTGGTCAAACCTTGCTCAAATGTTGCTTTGTTTTCTAGTAGCTGAGTTGGACAAGGAGCTTTCTGAGACTGAGTGACTGATAACTACTACGTCATGACTTGGAGAGTGCTGATTATGCATCTGTGACCTGTCCTGTGGGAATAGGCTCCTAAGGTGTGCTAACATCAGACTGATTTTCATGGGAAGTTGAGAATCAGTTAGTTAATTCTGTTAATGCACTAATATAAATTATCACTAACCCATCTGATCTGGAAAAATCAACATATCAAAAGAAGGGGATTATTTGGGCAGAGGAAGGAGACCAGAGGAAGGGGAGACAAGAGAATGTAATAGTGTGAACATGATCAAGGTACATCATGTACATCTATAGAAATGTCATTAAACCAATCACTGTGTATACTTTGTATATACTAAAAATAAATTAAGGGCAAAAAAAATAAATTAAAGGCTTGAATATTTCCAATCTCAAACTGAAAAAAATGGTCTTAATTTTCCATTTGTATTAAGAGTGCAAGAAAAAGAGCCAGGTGTAATGATGTACACCTTTAGTCCCTGCACTTGGAAAGCAGAGGCAGGCCAATGTCTGTGAGATACAGGCCAGCCTGGTCTACAAAATAAGTTCCAGGCCAGCTGAGGCTACAGGGAGACCATGTCTCAAAATAAACGAAACAAAAATCAAGAAAAGAATCCAGGAAAAGATTATTTGTATGAGATGTCTTAAATTATGTGGGGGTGCTCTGAACAAGACTCATCTGTCATATACTGTTCTAACAGAGGGCAGGGTAGTAAATACAGGCAGAAAATATATGCTTTGACAGACCTTACATACAACTGGGGATGGAATGGGAGAGAAGATTAAGAATCATATGAAAAAGTACTGTATAATAATAAATTAGTATTCTTAACAAGGTGATTTGTGAACATTCTTAGAAAACTAATACAATGGTGTGTATCAGATATTTATTTTCATTCTTCTGTAAAGTTTAACTGAAATTCACTGTTTCATTGATTTGCTATTTCTTTGATTCGCAGTATGGAAATTGTTTGTTTAGAGGCTGTAAATAATGCTGTGGTAAACATGCAAAAATAAAATAACAAGATGTTAGTTGATAAATGTTATAGAAAAAAGTCAAGCGTAGAGGGCCTTATTAGGAAGGTGACATTTGAGCAAAGACCTGAAGAGGGTAAAAGAGTAAAGAACATCCTTAGCAGAGACAACAGTAAACAAAGCAACCCTGATTCCAAGATTGAGGGAGCCCAGTGTGTTCAAAGTACAAATAATTAAGTGTACAAGGTAAGAGACTAAGGGAAAAAAGGCTCCTGAAAGTAGGGGGAAGGTGCAGATTGGAGAGTCTGTAGCTGTTGTCATGAACGGAACTGACATTGTGTGAGTCTGGTGATCCATGGAAATTTTAAATACAATTTTGATACCCACAAAACCATTCCACGTACCAGCACTTCCTTACAAGATGGTGCCAATTGTTTAGAAGAGAACACCCAGCAAGAGTGTAACAAGTGTCTTAAGGGAAAAATAGAGCCAAATTAGACTGAGCTCCTCTATGCGATAGCATTTCAAGGACAGATGCTTAGGAATTTTCCAGTATAAACATGTGTAAGTATGTATCACTTTGTATTTTCTCATTAAGCAAAACAGAGTGGCACATATATTGATGTCTATCCATATAAACATATACATATATCAATATATGTATGTCTATCCATATTTATCAATATATGTATATATTTATATGGAAAATATTCCATCTCTCACCAAATTCTCAAAAGTGTATGTGACCTAGAGAAGTCAGTAGCAATAAATAGAAGTGGATTTTTAGTCACAAATGTCATTCTATGGAAAGGAAAGATTATGGTGGAAGTGGTGTATTCATATTGGAAATCTTGAGAAAATTTTATATTCAGCACATTAATAAGGGAAAACTATATGAAGAAATATTTCAAAGGGAAATGGGAAAGTGAGATTTCCTGGGGCCAGTGAAGTCACTTATGAGCTTAATTCATAGCTAAAGACGGCTGGGAGAAGAAGGGGAGCTGGAGGCCTCTTTTCATTTTCTGCCCTCCCAACCTGGACATGAGCATTGCCTTAAGGCTCATTGTGTAAGCATTTGAAAGCTGTCTTTGGGAGACCAGTCTCCACTGGATTGTAGGAAGAGGGCACAGAGATTAACTAGAAGACAAAATGATTCCTGTTGTGAAAAACAGTATAGCTCTTAATGAAAGGAAAGCCTTTAAGTTGGCAACATTTAAATTTTTCATTTACTCTTTTTGTGAGGACCTGTTGGACATCAGGAGGAAATGTAATAAAGAGAAAGAAGTTCAGAAACTGAAGCTACATGTCTGCTGGGTAGCATTCATAATACTAGATGGTGCTATGTATGTTATTGACAGAGGAAGGCAATCGTCAGCCTTATCCCTCTATGAACTCTGTGAGCTACGGTAACAACTGGCTTGGCAAAATATGCACAATGGTGCAATAGTGGCATAAATATTATGGGAGTAACCAACCATGTTCTAATTGGATTTAAGACCTGCTCCACAACAGGAAGTCCATACTTGACATTGTTATTAGAGTGAGAGCCTATGGCTAGACAAGTCAGAAGCCATTGAGAAGACTTATTACTACCATCTTGCTAAATAAACATATGATTATACTGATTCACAATGACTTATTTTTGCACCCATAGATTATACCTCTCACCTCTCACAAAGGAGATGGCAATTGATGCAGGAACCCAAGGCTCAGGGATCATGTGGTAAAGGGGGTGGAAATATTATAAGAGCTAGAAGTGGTAGCCACATTCAAAGAGACTATGTGGCCTGGACACCACAGTGTAGTTGCACGTATGGATTCACACTACTTATGTTAGCATGAGTAAGATGTGTGGAAATATAATCCAGGTAGGGGCCTAGCATGGGTGAGGGAGGTGGACAGGAAACTCCAAGTCTATCTGAGTATCTGTTGGCAACTGATGGATACTGGGAAAAGGAAAAATCAGATTTCCTTACAGGTGTGATAACTGATAGGTTAACCAGACACCTGGGAATTAATCCACACCTAGGAGGATGTTGGCAGCATAGAATGAAATCAATAGGACTTTAAAAACCAAAAATTTAAAAACAAAAATAAAAACAGAAATAAAATTTAAAAAGAAGGTCATACGATAATGGAGGACATGAAATGGGGGTGGGGAAGAGGTGCAGTGGAGAAGGGGGTCTGAATATGATCGAAGTAGAAAATTTCAGAGGATAGAGAGATGGCTTAGCAGGTAAGAACACTGCTTCTCTTTCAGAGGACCTGGGTTCAATTCCCAGCAACCACATGGTAGCTGACAACAGTCTGTAACTCCAGTACCAGGGGATCTGATGCCATCTTCTGACCTTCGAGGGTATTTCCAACACAGATGTAGCTATACCCATGCAGGAAATACATTCATACACATAAATTTAAAAAATAAAATAAAAGGAAAAAGGTTAGCAATATAATTTCAAAGATCACCAAGGAGAGTCATGGAGAAGACAAGAGAGGAAAATGTTACTGATGCCAAACACTAAATAAAGCAAAAATTTACTGCCATATTCTGAGCAGAAGACTTGAACTGGAACTTCTATAGAACAGAGACTAATATGAATCCCCTTAGTGGCCTGGAGGAACTGCAGTAAGAGGCAGAAAGCTTTATACAACTGCTGTCCAGACATAAGTGTTCAAGAGGAAACAGTATTGCTAGCTTAAGCCATATACCATAATGAAAATACTTTATGACCTGTTTGCAAAGATTATGTAAAAGCAATTACAAGGGTGACAAGCAACAGCAACAAAGAAAGAATTTACTTTTGTGAAGACTTGTTCAGGCAGAATAAGTGTTGAAGATTATAGATTCTTTAAAAATAATCAAAGAACTAAAAAGAAGAAAAAAGCAATAATCAGAGAAAGTATATAGAATATTTTAGTATTCTTAATTCAATTCAACAAAGATGTACTAGTTGTCAAGAAATATCTAAGGGAGAATAAAAATATGTCTTTGATGAACTCCCAATATAGTTATAGAACTGAGAACAAATATTCCAATTATAGAAGTGACAGTATATTGTACAGGATGATAAACACAAAGCACACTGCAAAAGATTACAGGACATACAGAGATGAAGCCTTATTCCAAAGAATTCTGATTTCCCATCTAGAAAGTTAATGAATGTATACAAGTAGCTTGCCCATAAACAAGAGTGTATCAACTGCCACAAGAGACAAGGGTCTCAGCTTTCAAAGCAGGCAAGCTCCCATATGAACAAGGGGGCATGGCAAGGCATTGTAGATGCATGAATAGTAGCTTTGAAAGTAGGTAGAAGTTTAACACGCTACCAAGTGTCTTTAAGGGGACATATGCTTATGTGTTGCAGAAAATATTTTCATTTGATTCAAAAGTACTTGCATGTTTGAGTAAGCTTTTAATGCAAAAAATAAGCAGCAACTCTTTCTCTAGTCTTAGTGATAGAAAAGTAGATAGTTCATCTTTTTTTAAAATTTTATTTATTTTTGTATGTGTATGAGTGTACCGTCTGCATGTAGGTCTGTTCACCTGTGTTGTGCAATGCCACGGAGGTCAAAAGAGGGTCTCGGATTCCCCTGGAACTGGAGTTCTCTTGGAATTGGAGTTACAGATGGTTCTTAGCCACCATGTGGGTGCTGGGGATCGAACTTGGGTCCTCTGCAAGAGCAGTCGGTGCTCTTAACCGCTAGGCCATCTCTCCAGCCCCAATAGTTCATCTTTTAGAGGTCTGAAAATGAGAGGTAATATATGAGTCCTCCAAAGACTCTATGATTCAGTGATTCTCTAAATCCAAAAACAAGAAAGTGAATGCCTAGTTGTTGAAAGTGAAATTTATATTTTTTGTGAAAAAGAATTGGGAAAAAATGCATGGATATCTTAGTGATTATCATTATGTCTATCTTAGTGATTATCATTATGTTTGCAGCCATAGTTTAATATTTTCACCAAACTGACAAAGTTAGGGATTATAATCCTTACTTCTTATGTGTGGGTGTACAGTGCTGGGGACCTAACACTGGGCCTCGTGTATGGTGGTGAATTCTGTCCCTCTGAGCTAAACCCACAGCTCAGTGCATCTTCAAGTGAAAAAAATGTTCAGATGAGTTAAGAAATTTTCTCCTTGTCAATCTCTTCCTTTAGTTTGTTATTGTATCCCTCTAGGTCCTTTTTGAGTTTTCCAAGCCCCCACAAAAGGTAATGGCTCCTTGCCTCCAAACCGGGATATCTGCAGGAAGAGGGGCGATAAGGCCCTGCTGTTGAAGACCTGATATAAACATGGGAAAGATGTATGGAGACCGCACTTGCAAATACAGATGGTCTCTGGAATGCCAGAGAGTGTTACCAAAGGCCACTAAACCAATAAAGCAAATATAGGTCTCCTTGAGTCAAGCAAGGCTCCTCCATCAGCACCAGCTACACCTCATCTGCCTGGAAATACTGTGCAGCAGTGGCAGCCATATGTCTGTATATCCCAAATCTAATTGGCTATTAGCTCTCTCCTTGGAGGAATAACCCACGGCTGATGCCACAAGCTTACATCCTCTAATGGTTAGGAGATGTTATAAACCACACGAAGACCCTGCCATACTTGACAGAAGAAAATGTAGATCATGAATTGACATACCATCCAAACATCTGTGTCTATACCAAAGTAACCTACCATAACAATTAGTACTGTTTAAATACCCATATATCTAATTGTGTGTGCTTCATTAGTAGGATCGAAAGGCTATATATTATACTGTTTAAATACCTAAATATCTAATTGCATGTGCTTCATTAGTAGGATCGAAAGGTTAAGCCTGGACAAGCTGGCAGCCCATGAAAGAAAACAGCCAGAACTGACTAGAGACCAAGACATCAGCTCCAGAGAAAGTAGAGTGTTTTGCTTCTCATCCACCTGTGCCCCTTTTCTAAGCCTAGGGAACAATCTGCGGAAGAGGGGGCGTGGTAGAATGTAAGGGCTTCGATTGGGGTTAATGGTGAAACTACAACAATATAGACTGGACACTCATTTGATCAACTTGATTGAACATACAAGCCCCCCCTTCTGGATGGTGGGACCCATGAGCTGTGTGGGTTTGGGCACAACTGCTTGCAAATTGGTTTTACATGAAGGATGCTTGTACTCACAAATTATCACTTATTGTTAAAAAAAAAATGAAAACAAAACAAAACAAAAAAGCAGAGAAAGATGCAGAAAACTTATGGCAGAATGCACGATCTGCGATGGGTAGGGGTGGGGTGGGGGGAAGGGAAGGGGATATATGCCTGAACTGAATTGGAAAATGATGTATGAAATACACAAATTATCAATAAAAAATAAAAATAATAAAAGAAATTTTCTCAAACTTATACAACTCTAAAGTAGCGAGGTATGGATATTTACACAACTAGATTTAAATTTATACAAAGTGGGAAAATTTCCATAAAAAAAGTTAATAAAGTAAGACTATCTTGATGTTCCTATGTGTATTAAACATATAAAACTTGTAACTAAAACATTTAAGAGAGATGATTGGAAAGATCTCTGAATATCCTGAGTCAGAGGGATCATACTTGAGACTATCTGTCCAGATGGAGTATGCGTCCTGTCGCTGTACTGATTCAGTAGAGACTGCAGGATAGATAGCCACCTGTGTTCACAGCTTTGCACAGGGTGTTATTAACACTGGTCGGTGTGTGTGTGTGTGTGTGTGTGTGTGTGTGTGTGTGTGTGTTATCATTTTCAGCCACTGCAGCTCTGCATGGGTGGGGGGGGCGGTGTCTGAGTTTGTCTGATGGGAAGATGCTTAGTCATATATCATGACAAATTACAAGGTATCTGGGAGAACAAAGCATGGCTTCCACTCTGAGCAGGAGATTCAAAAGTAGAGCAATTTCTCATTTCTGATAGACACCCAAAACATCTCAGTTGGGTAGTGTATCCAGTTGTGGACAGCTTTAGAGTTAAATTGATATACCTGGGGTGAGGGAGCCTCAATTGGGGAACGTACCCCTGGGCAGGCTGTCTATATTGAATAAGGAAGCAGGCTGAGCACAGGCCAGTGGAGCAAGCCAATAAGCAGAATTCCTCTATGGCCTGTACTTCAGCTCCTGCCTCCAGGTTCGTGTCTTGAGTTCCTACCTTGGGCTCCCTCAGTGATGAACTGTGAACCAGGAGGTGTAAGACGAATAAACCCTTTCATCTCTAAGTTGGTATTGGTTAGAATCTTTTGCCATACCAGCGGAAAAGTAAATTAGAAGAGAAATTGGTACCAGAGAGTGGGCTATTGCTGTGCTAGGCCTGACCCACTTGTTTTGGGGAGGATTGTGGTCCTGGTTAGAGCTTTGGTCTAGAAAAGCCATTGTGTTTATTGCTGTGGAGCTTGGAACGGTTATGCAGAAAGAGTTGTAGATGATTCTGGCCTGGATTGTGAAGCTTCAAAGGGATGCATAAACCATCAGAACTGTTCATAAGATGTTTTGAATTGAGAGTCTGTACGTTCTGGATGAATGAGCCTGAAGAATCAGGTGTGATTAAGAAGAGACCAAAACCTGAAGTGAACCCTCTGTTTTACTGGGACAATTGGTGCTGGTTAGCTGTGGCTGAAAAGTCAGTTGTAAGTAACAAGAGACTAGCATCACTGTGGTGAAATCTTCTGGGAAGCATTTCCTGAGTCAGCACAGAGAAGCTATATTCCACAGAGGGCCCAAGCCGCCAAATCAAGCTAAAAGCAGAACATAGTAATGTGTAAGAGTCTCCTATATGGTTCTTGTATCGAAGATATGAAGGGGTCACAGACAGCTGCTGAGGCCTGACACTATGAGAGGCCACAAAAAGCCATTGGTAAAGTGCAGCCTCAGTTGTAGTGAAGATCCAAGGACTGCAGGGATCTTGAAGAGAATCTGAGGCTTTGCACAAGGAGAGGTCAGAAGAGACCATTGGTGAAGGTGATGCCTCAGTTTCAGTGGAGACCCCAGCTTTTTGGAGATGCCAAGACTATGGGAAGACCACCAAGGGCAGCAGCAGGTGTGTAATGGAGCTGGCCTGGATCTGTAAGATGAGCTGTGTGTGGTGTGGACAACGGAGTCAGTGAAGTGGAACTGCCTAAGCCCTTTGGAGCCCAGAAGGGGGGTACAAGAAATGGAAATGTTTTGGGTTAAAAGTGATGTGTTTTGTGTGTGAAGTTGACAGGGTGGTCAATTGTGCTGGATGGCTTTAGTGTCAACTTGATATATCTGGGTTGAGGGAGCCTCAGTTGGGTAATTTCCTTCACTGGGCTGGCCCCACAGACACAGCCATAACCCAGTCCAATTGTTGAGTGATGTGGGAGGTTCTGCCCGTGGATGGTACCACCCCTGGGCAGGTTGTTCTTTATTGTTTAAGAAAGGAGGCCGACTGTGGACCAGGGTAGCAAGCCAGTAAGAAGAATCCCTCCATGTCCTGTGCTTCAGTTCCTGGCTCCAGGTTCATGTCCTGAGTTCCTACCTTGGCGTCTCTCAGTGATGAACTGTGACCCAGGATATATAAGCCAAATAAACCCTTTCCTCCTCAAGTTTGTGTTGTTCAGAGTGTTTTGTCACAGCAATCGAAGGCAAACTTGATAAGTTCGTATTGCTTTGGACCCCAACTTTACCTAAATTGTTCTTTATCTGTGTGAAGTTCATTGTTTTCAGAAGGTGACCTCATTGTCATCTCAGCTCTGACATTCTGACATCAATGACCCGGGCAGTAAAAATATATCACCAAATTAATTTAGTGGAAACTCTAAACATTCATGGTCTTAAATTTTTAACAGAAGCCTGCATTTTCTCCTTTTAAAAAATTAATCGGGTAGGATGTCTTTAATCAAAAGACAAGTCAACTGGGTCACACAAAATAATAATAGCATTGTAACTGCACGAATCTGACTTTTGCCTGTATTTTATAGGGCTGAAAGAAAAAAAAATCAAAAGCAGTAAAAACTCATATTATTTCTGTCAGTAGTCCTTTTCATAAAATGTTGTGAAAACAATCTCTCTTAGAAGGAAGCAACATACTGAGCAACGAGCTTCAGTCACAGGAAGTTCATTTTTTCTTTGGCTTACAGCCCAATGCCATCAGAACTAATTAAAAACAGAGCCATGCTGGTATGGGGCTCAGTGTTTGGGTTTTTACAATAACAGAGTCACAAAGCAGGGGATGTCTAATGAGAATAGTTTCTGAGTTTGTTTTGTAGCATTGGGCAACTATGTCAATTACTGGAACTGCAGCTCAGGGCCAGCACCCATGCTGGGATCCGAGAGAGTCTTATTACCTTACAGATTGCTTCCACTTTGATACATGTGATATGCATGTCACTCGTGTACTAGTGCTGCTCCTCGGCTGCAGATGATAACAGAAGAGATGGATGGCACCTTGTTTCTCTTGTCTGAGGCTAGATCAAATGTTACCAGGCCCAGATTTCAAGTGTGTTATTAGCTATGCTCCAGTTAAAAAATGAGGCATGTCTTCTGGTTGGGAAATTATTGGGAATGAAGTCTTTGACTTACACAGCCATATGCATGAGCTGTGATGAAGTAAAGTGAGATGAGAAGGGGGAGAGTAAAACACACCAAAGAAAAGAGACAGAACATAGTGTCATGGTTAAAATGTCCCCTTGCTTTTAGTTTATGAAGATTATTAATGAAAACAAGATTCTTCCTTTATTCTCCCTGGCTTAAAAGATAAGAAAACTCCACACCTGCTATCCTGAAATAATCTCTAATTTATACTTATAAATTTCATGATCATTCTGCGTGCTGCATTGGACAGTTAATAAATTGACTTGGAAGAAGGAGGCAGAGTGATAGAATCGCTGATAAGAACATAGGTTAGAAGTTAGTAGAGAACTTGCAACTGTGTTCAGGATTTCTTCAAGTTTGCCCATTTTATTTTTCATTCAGGATGAAAATTTCTTTGTCCCTTATGCCAAGCATGCTAGAAGACATTCCAGCACCAAGTGTAAGCACTGCAAATACATCAAAATAGAGCCATAAGAAGAGGGTGATGATGTTTGGAGACATTTTCAAATTTAGCACATTTGGTGAAAATTATGTTTCTTTGTATTTTTGTTTCATTCATATATGCTTTATATTATAAGAATATATTGAGAAAGTGTCAGTGGATGCATATTTTGAGTAGAAGAATAAAGGAAACACATATATGGAGATATTAATTACAATATATAATCAAACAGTAGATTACCCCAGCTATTAATAGTTCTTGAAACATGCACCCAGTCACATCCAGTCTTTCTTTTTGCCTCTTAAAGTCCTGAGCAGAAAATCAAATTATAGACTCTTATGTTATGGGAGTATGAATCAAAAGTTAACATGTTTCATCCCATTCTGCAATATTTATAAAAATAAATTTGTAACAGTTAATGATATAAATATCAATTCATATTCCCAATAGTGACAGGAAGGATGAGACGTTTTAAAGTATAAAGTATACAAAGTGGCTATAATTTGAAGTACAGAACATAGTTTTATACATTTTCTTTTCTCACTTGGTTTATTCTCTGGAATCTGACCATTATTGCTATCAGAAATTCCCTGATACTATGTGTATCACAATATATTGTACACCACAAAATTATATTTGCTATGAACATTGTACGTGATAAAAATCTGATGGGCTTCTCCTCCTTAATGCCTTCCACTCCAACATCATATGCCAACACACTGAGTATTTCATATAATAATCTAGAACAACTTTGGGAAATAGATTGAGAAAGTAATTCTTGATCTATGCACTCAAGTGCCCTGGTTTCCATAGGGCTCAAAAGCAAAACAGGACAGAAGACCATAGGAGTCTGCCTGGAAAATAACATCAGCATCCTGGTAATGCAGTGCTGAACACTTGGTAAAGCCATGGCTGACAGAGTGATACATATTAAAAAGGGGGCCTTGGGACCTTGGTGCCCGCTCATCTTAGACCAGAGAAAGGGACAGATAGACCAAAAGGGAAGGAGGAAAACTGGCAAGCAAAGATTTCTTCATGTTGAACACAAATCCTTAGATTCATCTCCTATTCAAATAATTCAAATAGACTACCCCCATTCCATTTGCAGATTAAGAGAGCACGGTTTGTTCACAGTATATATCCTGTAGCAGTGGAACATGAAGGGAAACTCCCTGCATGATGGTAAAGTTGGCACACGGATAGTGGAGACCAAGAGGGTTTGATCTCTGCTCCCTCCCCATTTTACTGAAAAGAAGAAAATGATTAGAGAATGTATGTCTGGGACATGTATGGGGAGTGTGAATTCAAAACTTGCATAGATTTGTCCTGGTCAGAAGAAATTCATGTAAATAATAAAAAAAAAGAGGTGTAAAGACTGCTCCTGCAGGTAATCAGGAGATTCACGGGCTTGGGTCTGATCAGCATCCATCTGCATTGTTCAAAGATTTTAGTAAATTAGAATTATTTAACAAGGTACTTCAGAGTACTTCCATTCCTTTAAAAATACTGTACTGCTGGAGAGTCAAACTTAGATCAAGAACATTCGGAACAAGCTCTCTTTTGCTGAGTTACTTCCCCAACTCTTGATATATATATATATTTATTTTTTTTTTATTTTTATTTATTCTTGTATGTATGTGTATGAATGTACTGTCTGCATGTAGGTTTGTGCACCCATGTCGTGCAATGCCGCGGAGGTCAGAAGAGGGCGTCGGACTCCCCTGGAACTGGAGTTAAAGACGGTTTTCAGGCGCCATGTGGGTGCTGGAGATCGAACCCGGATCTTCTGTAAGAGCAGTTGGCGCTCCCAACCGCTAGACCATCTCTCCAGCCCCAACTCTTGATATTTTGAGACAGGCTTTCACTATGGAACTCTAACCTTACTGCAAGTGGCTATGAAAGCCAGGGTGGCTCCAGACTTCTATGTATTTTCCTTTTTGACTTTTGAATGCTAAGATGACAGGCATATATCAACACGCCTGACTTGTGACTTCTTTGAATCCAACTTATAAGAAAGATGGATTTCCTGATGAGAAGAATAGATATTTTCATACTCTTCTCCACTGAAATTAGCCCTATAAAATTTGACATAAAATTATGTTGTGATAAAGGGTTTGAGCAGATAATAAACACAAATTTAACACCAATGCTACCAAAATTCAATTCCTACTGAGTGACATTAAATATCCCTTAATTCTTCCATATACACAATACTATGGCAAAGATGTTTGTCCCTGGTTGCTGCTCTTTGAATGTGTTATCATTTCCTAGATGTAAGGTAGTCTTCTAGCAGAAAAGGATTAATGTACTTCACTGACAATGCCTCCCAATTGGCTAACAGTGTTGCTACTGGGATGTGAGCTTCACTTTTCAATCTTTTTACATGTTTAATTTTTTTATTGAGTTTTTATATATTTCATATAATAGATCTTAGCCAAATTTAGACCCCTCTGCCCCCTCCTTGCTCCCTATAGCTCCCCACCAGATTTCAGGTATTCGTCTCATATTTGTTAAGTCCTAGCCAGTAAAGGATTTATATCCAAGTGTCCCTCAGTGCAAGTTCATCCACTGGAGTCTAGTCAGTCTACCTAGAGTCACTGCCTTAAAGAAGATGTACTCTCCTTCACCCCATAGCAATCATTTGCCAACAGTTTCTTGGCTAGGCTTGGACCTGCTGCCTGTTTTCCCTGCTCCATACTGGGTTTTTCTCTTATTGAGTTTACATTGGTCTTGTGCATGCTGTCAGCATTGCTACAAGTTCATATGAACAAGTTTCCATCGGCCTGAAAGTCTCTATTTCCTTATGTTCATGTGCCAACCCTGGCATGAGAGTTGAGGGATGCAGTAGTGTTCTCTCTATCCCCTGTTCCACTAGGTTTCATGAGCCTTAGGTACACAGGGTCCACTGTAGATGTGTCACTTAGGGTTGGGTATCTATCTATCAGACATATATTTTCTGAGGTTGTGTGTTTTAAATGTTATATTTCCTTTGAGGTTACTAATTATTTCCTTTAGAAATATTTATGAAGTTATAACTTTATACACATCATTTATCACATGGATGCTGCAAGAACACAAAACAAAGAGCATTCTTTGAGGAACCTCAAGATGTCAGGGTGAATAAGGCAGAAGCAGATGGAAAACCATGCAGGAACCAGGATTCTGAGATATTTGAAGAAAGCAAGTGTTAATGAACAGATCTCATTTTTCCATAATAAAAGACTTTTTTCTTCTTGTATAGGCTCTTTGGATTTGTTTGTGACTTGCCCACAAATTCTTCTCATGAGCAGTTACTAAGGGTGGCATATCAATAACATACACACATATGTGGAGGAAGTGAATAATTACACAACTGGGGGCATCATGTGAGGTGCTATTGATCCATTAAAATGCAGAGTTATTACTTCAGCTCTGTTCTTCAAAAACAGAAATAAAAATGAGCATATAAAATAATTTTGTTGAGTTTTGGTTTGTTCTCAAATTATTCACTGAAAAGTAAGCCTAAGATTATGCACTTCAGTTTATTTGCATCCTGCAAACAATTAAAATGATATTTTGTATTCTTTAAGTACAAACTTTGAAGAATAATCCTATTAAGTGAATTCCTTTGACCTGTCTTGAAAGAATGCATATGATTTTCCCTTAGTAATATCAAGCATTATGTTAATTACCACTATAAAATTCTCCTTCATTGTAATTGATATTAAGACTGTTTTTGAAATGTTGGGGTGGTAGTGGTGGTGTAATATATTCTAGGTTCAATCTACAGCAATGCCTCTTATCAAATGTTGTATATTTTTAAGACCTGAAAGCCAACTACATTATAATAGAACAGTCATGCTTATGGTTGCTGATTCACCTAAATAAAGAGAAATCTAAGAATTAATGTAAATAGAATAAAGAGAAGAGCATATTAATTGGCTGGTTTATTGGGGATCAAGTGAGATTCAATAGTGTTCCAGCATATTTAGGTTGAGTGTGAATGTTACCTTAGGAAAATTCCAAAATGGTTAAACTTGGAGTTACCATATGAACCAGCAACTTCACTCATAGGTGTATACCAAGAGAAATGAAAATGTATCTTCACATGAAAACTTGAATGTTCATGATAGTATTATTCGTAAGAACTCCAAAATACAAACAACACAAATTTCCACTGAATAATTAATGTATAAACAAAGTGTGGTATGTCCCTATTATTTTATATTACCAAATATTATTTGGTAAGATTCAGAAATGCGACAGAGATGTGCTACAGTGTGGTAGAATCCTGAAAACACTAAGCCAAATAAAAGGAAATGTTATAAGGTAATGCATAGTATATAATCCCATTTACACAAAATAGAGACATTTATAAGGGCAGAAAATAGAATGATGGCTCCCTAGGGTTGGTGGAAGAGGTTGTTTAGGGAGAGTTAGATCTGATGGTTAAGGGATCCCATTTTTAGTGGTCACGAAAGGACTCTAAAATTGTGCTGAAGTTGTGAAGCTGTGTAGCTACAGTAAATGGAATTCAACGACATAATTTAAATGTATTAAATACATGGTATGTGAATCATATCTTAATAGAGCTATTTTTTTTGGGGGGGGAAGGAATGTTGCCTGCATTCTAAGTCCTAGTATATAAAATCAAACTACTTTATATTATCAGTTTTAAAACCCTCACTTGTGCTATGCTAACTGACCTTTGGTCTCTTTTAATAAAGATTTAGTATGACTTATATTCCATTTAAAAGGTGAATATACGGGAGCTAGGGGAGCTATCTGATTATCACGTATAACACACCAGCAATGCTTTGGTCACTACGTTAAAGAGCCCCCTTTTTACCATGAAAAACCTGAAGTCAATCATAAGAGAAACATATTCATTTCAGAAAGATTTGTAAAAGCAAAAGTAATTGGCAATAATATATATAGGACTTGTAAATATTATATATACTTCATGAATTAGGGCTGAAACTTCAGGGCTCTTGTCATGTGGTACTTCATTTAAATGCTGTTCTTGCAGCGTGAGGCCTCTCAGATTCCTAAAGAAACATTTAAAAGTTGGTTTTAGTAGTCAGAACTGCGTGTAGAACTTGAGATGTGGCTGGCCAGGTATTCTGTGATTCATTACAGAGAAACTCATAGAACTGGAGTCTTGGTCTTCCGTTCACATCATATTAAACTACTGCTTGGCAAAGGTTAACAAATATATATTTCTATTTTGTATTCATCTGATTAACTGTAAAAATAAAATGTCAATAATGGGAAAAGTCTTTTCAAAAAAAATCTCACATTTTAAGGTATGTATTCCATATTTCAATGTTCATAAAAACAAAACTCAAAATATCTATGCTACAAAATTGGAAATATGCTACATGCATCCAAAAACTTAAATGCAATTATTAAGGCTATATTTTCTTTTAAGAAATATACATATATGGATTCCTCAAGTGGTTTCCTGAAAAGTGTTTCAGAACCAGCTCACCTGAGAAAAGCCCCAATTTGAGTTGCTATTTCCATTGTGGTTGTGAGAAACTCCAGTATAGACATGGGTGTAGATAAACAACATTGCTCCTGAAAGCTTGCATACGTTGACCAACAAGCTTCTTAACAAGTAATTACACAGACAGCAGGACACACATACTGTCATTTATAACTTACATACATAACTATAACATATATATATATATATATATGTGTGTGTGTGTGCATGTGTGTGTGCATGTGTGTGTGTAAAATACGATGATTAACATGCTTTCTTTTATAAAGAGAGCTACTTAAAATTTGACTGAATTAGAAGCTTATCTTTCTAAAATATGTCAGTCATCAAACCCTGTGCTATGATACAGACTATACCTTAAGAAATGTAATTTTACTGGGCATGGTGGTGCATGGCTTTAATTCCAGGACTTGGGATGTGAAGGCAGGCAGATCTCTGTGAGTTCCATGCCACCCTGGGCTACATAGTGAGTTCTAACCCCTACCTCTCACCCTATACAAAAATCAACTCCACATGGAATCAAAGACCTCAATGTAAAACCCAAAATTCTGAAAGTGATAGAAGAAAATGTTGGCAGTAACCTACAAGGCATAGGCGTAGGCATAGGAAAAGACTATCTAAATCAGACAGCAGCTGCACAGAAAATAAGGTCAACGATTGATAAGTGGGACTTCATTAAACTCAAAAGCTTCTGTACAGAGAAAGAAACAATCAAGGAAGTGAAGAGAAAACCCACAGAGTGGGAGGAAACTGACAGAGCATTAGCATTCAGAATACATAAACTACTAAAAAAGCAAAAAAGTAAGAAAACAAATGACTCACTCAAAAGATGGAGTAAAGAGCTGAACAGAAACTTCACCAGTGAGGAAGTAAAGATGGCTGAGAAACATCTTAAAAAGTGTTTAACATGGCTAATAATTAAGGAAATGCAAACTAAAACCACGTTAAGATATCATCTCACTACGAATAGACTGGCTAGGATCAAGAAAACAAAAGATACCAAATGCTGGAGAGGTTTTGGGGAAAGGGGAACAGGAATACTCATCCACTGCTGGTGGGAATGTAAACTCATACAACCACTATGGAAAACATTGTGGAGAACTTTCAAAAGACTCAAAATGAGCCTACCACCTGACCCAGTCATACCACTCCTGGGTATATAAACCCCACAAAACTCATCCTATTGCTGAGATACATGCACATCTATGTTTATTGCAGCTCTCTTCACAATATCAAAGAGCGGGAAGGAACCCAAGTACCCCTAAACCCACGAGTGAATAAAAAATGTGGTAATTTACACAATGGAACTCTATGCAGTGGTAAAGAAAAATGACATCATGAATTTTGCAGGTAAATAGATTGAACTAGAAGCCATTATATTAAGTGAAGTAACACAGTCCCAGAAAAAAAAACAAACAACAAAAGGTATCTCTCATTTGTGGATGCTAGCACCAAATCCCTAGTTACAAGGCAAACTGAGTAGCATTAATGTTATATTTCTTTTTTATCTGAAAGCAACTGTGGTGTTATAATGTGAATCCCTTAATGGGCTCTAGAATTAACCTACCACTTATTTTCAGGCTTTGTAATGTTGGTATATGGGTGGAGGGTATGTATGCATATTTTAGAGTATTATAAATTTAAAGGGAAAAATGTGAATTCCTTAACATGTTTTAGAATTAACTTACAGTTTATTTTCAGACGTCATAATTTTGTTATATGTGTGACATATATATATATATATATGTATATATATGCATATTTTGGAGCAATACAAATTGGAGGGAACAACAACAACAGGACTGGCTCAAAGAACTGACTGAAACAGTAAACTTCCATGCAAAACAATAAACCTCTGCATAGAAAAAAACTTTTAAAAGACTGAGAAAAAGATGCAAGACATATATGACAGAATGCATGAATTCAGGTGAGGTGGGGGAGATAGAAAGGGGACTGAATCTAAATTGGACTGAGAAATGTTGTAGGAAATCCACAAAACTTCAATAAAAATATTTTTTAAAAATTGAAAAATTCTGTTACTTATAGTTGACTAGTCCATTTTTACATTGATCTCAAATTTCTTCTGACAACCCATACTCTCTGAACAAGTCCTATTCCAATCCCCTCCCTCTCTCACTTCTGCTCTGTCCATTTTCTATTTTTTTTTTTTTTGGGTCTTTTCAAGACAGGGTATCCCTGTAGCCAGCTGCCCTGGAACTCACTCTGTAGACCAGGCTGACCGTGAAATCAAAGCCTGCCTTCGCCTTCCAAGTGCTAGGATTAAAGAGTGTGCCACCGCCAGCTCATTTTTACCTTTTCTTTTTTTAATTTTTTTAATTTTTAATTATTTTTTACAATAAAATATGTGTATGGTAGGTTACAAGCATCCTTCATGTTTAGAACATTTTTTTCAAGCAGCTATGCCCAAACCTGCACAGCCCATGTCTCCCACCATCCAACTGGTGGGGCTTTTATGTTTATCAATCATGCTGAATCAAATGAATTTCACAATTCACCCAATCACAGGCCCTACATTCTACCACATCCCTCTTGCACAGATTGTTTCCTAGGCTTAGAAAAAAGGAGGTTACTGGTGGATGAGACGGCAAAAACAGTCTACTTTTTTTGGAATTGTCATTTTGGACTCTGATCCAGTTTTTGCTATTATCTTGTTCATGGGTTGACAGTTTGTTCATGGATAACTTTTCAATCCTACTAGTGAAGCACGAGCAATTAGATATATTAGGTATTTAAACAGTACTTTAAGTGTATTGATATGGTAGGTTATTTTGGTATAGTCACAGATATTTTGATGGTATGCTAATCCATGGAATTTATATTATTTTTTGGTGAAAAGGATGACAAGGTGTCTTAACTGAGGGTCTTAATAACTTCTCCTAACCGCTAGAGGACTTAAGCATGTGGGATCAGCGCTGAAATTATTCCTCCAAGGAGAGAGTAATAGCCAATTAGATTTGGATTATACAGACATATGGCTGCACTGTTGCAGAGTATTTCCAGGCATGTGAGGCGTAGCTGGTGCTGTAGTAGTCTTTGTTGACTCGAAGAAGACGCAATTTTTGCATTTATTGGTATTAGTGGCCATTTAACACCGGGTAACACTCTTGGCATATCCAGAGCGCACCAACTTGTACACTTGCAGGTGTTAGGTCTCAATACATCTTCCCGATAGCTTTGCATCAGGGTATTCAACAGCAGCCTTTTAGTGCTCTCTTGCTTGCCAGTTTCCAGTCTTACAGGCAAGAAGCCTTTATCTTTTGGGGTGGGGGGGGTGCTTGGATACCCTGGACAACATTTCTCCTTGGCAAAATAGTCCATTGCTGATATCATAGCTCTTTCTTCTGCTGTTAAATATTCAGTTGCTTAACTATGCTCAGCTTTTGAAAGTCTTCTTAGTATTATATTTGCGCTCTGAATAAGAGAATATAATCCTTTTCATCATTCCTATGTCTTGTTAGTCAATTAAAGAAAGCAGTTGATACAAGTTCTTGTAGCGAGATTACCCATATATAACAGTCAAGCTCTTAAGTTACGTATAGAAATGATTCGATTACATCATGTATTTCTTTGGTTCTATGAAAAGGAGTAGAAGTTTCTTCTTCATATGTAAGACATTTTGAAGGTTCCCGTAGAAGGGTCAAGTTCATTAGGGACTCATAATAACAGTTGTTACAACATATGATCATCACAGAGATGTAGTTGTTCTGAAGTTAGTCTGAGGCCTTTTCTTCCTTTAATGCTTAGATGGGCAAACATCTCTGCTGGTATTTCTTGTACATCCCGGTGCGCACCAATGCAAGCCTGTATCTGTTTCTTTCTCAGCTTTTGAGTTGGCGATGTTTTGACCTGTGGGAAGATACAAATCTTTCACCCATAGTTAGTTTTAAATTTAAATTAGAAAATTTGACAAAAAAGAGAAAACCCACAGTAGTGGGAGGGAAACCTTCACCTTGCAGATACATCTGACAAAGCAGTAATTTCCAGAGTATACAAAGTTACTCAACAAAATACAAGAGACAAGAAAAAAAACGAATCACCTTTCAAAAGATTGGATCAAAGACTGGAATAGAGACTTTTCACAGAGGAGAATTAGAGATGGCTGAGAAACAATCTCAAAAAAAAATGGTTTAACATCATTAATAATTAGAAAATGCAAATTAAAACCACTTTAAAATTCGGCTTCTCAGCTCTATAAGACTTGGCTAGGGAATCAAGAAATCAAAATATATCAAATGCTTGGAGAGGTTTTGGGGAAGGGGGAACTCTCATCCATTGCTTGTGGGAGTGTAAACTCGTACAGCCGCTATGGAAGTAGTGTGGGAAGAACCCGTGGAAATCTCAAAATGAGCTTGCACATTTCGACCAGTCATAGCACTCCTGGGGTACTATACCCACAAGGACTCATTCTTACGTGGGAAAAGATATTGCACACATCTGTATTTACTTGCAAGCGCTTTGTTCACAATAGGCAAAAAGCATTGGAACCAACTTCAAATGTAACCACTCAACTACTGATGAGGTGGATAGAGAAAAGTGTAGGTACACGGTAACACAATGCTTAGTTCTTTGCGAGCAGATAAAGAAAGAAACAGTCATGAACTTGACAGGTAAATGGATGGAAACTAGAAGAGAATGTTGAAGTGAAGTAACACGTCCCAGAAAAACAAACAATGAATGGTATCCCTCATCTGTGGATGCTAGTGTCAATAACCCAGTTGTAAATACTTCTTATGGGGAGGGATGCATATTGGAAAGAACAACAACAGAAAGACTGCATCAAAAACTGACTGAAATGGTGAAACTGGAGGGGTGGGAGGGGTGGGAGAGGGACACGGGGTCTATATTTGATTAATGTGCATTTAATTGATGTGAGTTTAATAAGTATCCAACTTTGCCCAAACTCTATCTACAAACTACATGGTATTTTAGGACTCAGTAAAAGTAAAAAATATCTATATTAAACAACATTTGTTTAAAGGTTTTAACAAAAACGGTAATACATCTAAGTTAAGTGGAAATATAAATTGTTGTCCACATTTGTTCTACTTAAAATCTGTATAACAATAACTTTGGGATTAACATATACAAACACTCTCTATAATTTCTGTGTTATACTGTATCATCTTGCAACATTCTCTTTTACCTATAGGATAATTTAACTTAAGGAATTAAGTTTGCTTCCCAAATTAACAACATACAGTCTCCCAAAACAGCTTGGGTAAATTTAATGAAATTTACACCTTGATTCCTGCCTATAGGTATGTGTACTACAACTGCTTTTTTGAGACCCATGGGTCAAAAAATAAAAACCTAAAATTAAAAAATGGGGGAGATACAGTTATATATTAAACCTTTTTTTGTCATTTTCTACCTTTCTATCAGAGCCAACTGATTCCTTTACATTGCAGCATTAATAAAGCCAATGATCATCTTATATCCTTGTGTCATTTCTAAATTATTTGTGATTTTTAAATTTTGTAATAATTCTGTAGTGAGAAAAAATTGCAAAATTATTAAATTTTTTGTATACCTTCCATACAAATTCTCTTGATATGGTATAACCTCTTATAAGAGGGCCAGAAAATAATGAAATTAATAAAGAATAATGAAATAATAATGATGGCCTTGATTACTTGATTAAAGTAATGTATACCAGGGTTATCCTAGTAAAAGTTATTAATCTTTCCTTTGGTCATTAATTAGTATTTTTCTGGAGATATTTTGAGGCTTAGCAAATATCTTGATTTCCTGCTGCCTTTTTCCATTCATTTCTATAAAAAGAATAACCAGTTTACCCTGAGAGTTAGCATAATGGCTCAGAAAAATAATCAAGTAAATAAGTAAACAAACAAATAGCTTCTAGAAGTCTCAAAACATAGGCATCTAAGAAGTAAAGGATGGATGTATTTCAGCACTGATTTCTTGTGGACATGCATTAATTTTCAAGGTTGACTGGGGAGATGCACTGCACTGCAGATTCTGAAACAACTGATGGCTTGTCACATGTAAGGTGTATGCCCTAGAGACCACAGTGCAGTCCTCAGGACCTGTCACCACACCTCCAGGGCATTCCATTCCTCCAATGTGGAGATCATGGTTCAATATCCTGAGGGTGTTTATTTCCTAGTTTCTCAGAGGGAAGGCACACTGTGTCTACCCTGGCCTCCCGCTCTAATAAAAGTTTCAGTTCCTCCACAGATGCTCTTGTAAATCATCTTTAGTGGAACAATGAGAATCTGGGGAAAACCCCTCCTAGGGAAATGAGTGCCATTTCACTAAATGAAGAGGAAGAAAAAAAAACTCCAATCCTTCAAATCTGGTTCATCTCACAGTCTAAATGCAAGTTCTTAATTAAAAGCCAACAGAGATTTCTAAAGTTGGAGGAAAACTGGAGCAACAACTTTGAAAATTATCCTGTGGGCTTTTTTTGCCTTCTTAGTCTCTTAAAGGGAAAAAGGCTAATAATGATTCACTGATAAATTGCTGTTTCTTCAGAACAAGGAAGTGAATGAGAATAAAAAGTGTCATCCCAGGGGAACAGGGAGTCATCAAAATTAGACTGGGCACCATGGCGAGAGGTTGCAAAAAAGTACTGGGATGGATCAACAAGGAATTGTCCTACTAGACAGAGGCTTCAATTGTTGCAATGCTTCATTTCTGGAGGAGTAAGCTATCGACCATGTCTTAGACTATTGTGTTTCTCACAGCACCTAAACCAGTGCTGAGCATGAAATGCGAAGTGAGTAAATCTTTGATTATCAGGCTGAAAATTCCACATCAGTTTTTAGTGTTTGATAGAAGATGGCTTTTGGTATGAACACATCAGTGTTGAGTGATGGTAATGATAGCAGACTCACAATGTCCTGAACTTCTGTACATCAGAGCATTAATGATAGCAGACTCACAATGTCCTGAACTTCTGTACATCAGCATTTTTGTCCTTTGGGACAGGATAATTCTCAGTTATAGGGGATGTACATACACTGTTTGGTAGAAGGCCTGGTCTCTGTATCCATAGCATCTGACCCTCTGCCCTCCTGATAATCTATAACTGTCTTCAGACATTGTCCAATGAATTTCCCATGGAAGGCAAAATCAATTTCATTTGAGCACCATGGTTTTATTTCTTTATCTCAAATTTGTCTACAATAAATTTAGTGAGATGAGAAGTTCTAAGAGTCCCGGAGTCTTGGCTTCTGAAAATTCTTAAGATACATCTTTATTCATTTGCATTGGTGTCTATAATGAGAACAATAAAATGAGAGGAGCAGTGTTACACATAGGGCCAATTCTTCAATGGTTTCTATGCATGAATTAGTTAAGCAGCTTGGTAGCATGGCAATCGCTTTGAAGAATGAGGAAACTGTGCTGCAGGAGGACCAACTGATCAGGGGCACTAGTCAGGGATGAAACAATCTGAACAGAGATTTGGTTTCATTTCTTTCTGAGTACCAGCAGAAGTCTAGGGCAGTAGTGAATTGGAATTTTTCCCTTCATTTGCATATCTGCTCCATTTTAGCAATGCAGAAAGGAAATGAATAAAAACAATTATCCTCAAAGACATTCAGTCTGGTCTTGACTTGTTAAGAACGATAAAAGTCAGCAGTTAGAAGCATTTAATACAACCGAACAAACCATACAGTCTCAAACGGCTTCATCTGGTGTGTTTCCTCTCAGTAGCAAATAAAAAGGAAGACTATAATTAGGGCAAGATTCTGCTCAAGCTCTCCAATAAAAGCTCTTAAAAATGATTGCCCCTTTTCGATAGCAATGTGAAGAACAAAAGAATTATATACACTTTATTATCTGAGTATTAGTATTACTGTTTGAGATTCTCTACCTTTCCCCCTCCATTTTAAACCAAAGGGAAACACTAACTATTCACATGATTTCTTGGGAATATTTGATGATTCATTCAAAGTACACCAGCCTATTTATTTCAAAAGACACTTCTCAGATTTTCAATTAATACGTGTTTGTTAGCTCCCGTGCTGTTTGGCAGCCCTCTAAATTGCACAAATTTGGTTGAAAATTTTAAGTATCCTCTATATTCTAGGACTTTGAAGCAGAGTGAATAATAGAGATCAGCAACATTTGATCTTTAGTGTAATTTTGATCTTTAGAATTTCCTAGACTCTAGTTCACATGAGTTCCTGACTTGGTTGGTCTAGGAAAGGGTATGAGATTCTGCATTTCTAAGTTAGTAGGTAATGAGTGTTGGTAGTTCAAGGACCATATTTTGTGGACCAAGAATCTGACAGGTCAAGGATAAGTGACATAAAGTAAGCTGAGCTCATGTTAAGAGAAGCAGGCCAGTCTCACAAAGACAAGTGTCCTATGCTTCCTCTCATGTTTGGAATCTGAGGTTGTGGTGGAGAGGATGTGTGAAGAAAGGGAAAGTAGCTGGGATGTGTAAGAGGAAAGGCAAGAGAGAAAGGAATAAGACTGGGTGAATCGGGTCCAAGGCCATCATTTGAGTGCATGGAAATGACATTATAATATTCCTTTTTATAATTAATATTCATTAGTTGAAAAATTGCTGAACTCTAAATATGGAGTTCACAGTGTGGTCTCCTGGAAACTCAGTTATTCTCTTCTCTCTGAAGTTATACTTGAGTCACTGAGGATGCTGACCTGCTCGGGGCTTACACACCACCACTGCTACATGCTACTCTCACTATTACATAGGACTCTGCATTTGGCTACATGGAAGCTCTGAAGGGCTTCTACTGTTGTGCTCCCCCCCCCCCAAAAAAAAAAACAAACTATGCTTGGAAAGCCACTAGATATCTGGCATTTGCTCATGGCCTAGATTTCTCCTGTGACTCCTTTTTTTTCTGTTATTTTTTTATACATGCCCAGGAATATCCGGATTGGTTTCTTTGGGGGAAATCTGTACTATTCACATAATCTGAATGATTCTTGGTTACTTTCTTAAACAGACACAGTGTCAGAAAATAGTATTAGGGGACAACGTTCTCCTGGTTCATGAAAATGTGCAGAGATCTTTATTTAGAAGGCTTACTGTAATACTAGGCTTAGTTAGAGCTTAGCATTTAGAGTAGGTAGTCCAGTAAATATTTCTGCAGTCATGGAATTCTCTGTATGCTACCCAGTTACTTGCCATTAGTCCCAGGTGGTTATTAAGGATTTGAAAAGGAAACCAAAGAACTATTTTCATTCTCTCTCTCTCTCTCTCTCTCTCTCTCTCTCTCTCTCTCTCTCCCTCTACCTTTCCCCTATCTTTCCTTTTTGCTAAAAATACTTTATTTTTGTTTTAATTATGTCTACGTGTGTTTGTCTGTATGTGAGGAAATGTATTTGAGTGTTGGTCCCCAGGGAAGCCAGATGCATCGGGTTCCCTGGAACTAGAGTTATAAGAGGTTGTGAGCCACCTGATGTGGATGGTGGAAGCTGAACGCAGGCCCCATTGCAAGAGCTATCCGTCTATCCCTCTTTCTTTAATTCTTTTTTTTTTTTTTTGGTATTTTTGAGACAAGGTCTCCCTTTAGTCCCAACTGGCCTAGAGCTCACTTCTGTATGACCAGGCTGGCCTTGAACTCACAGAGATCTGCCTGCCTCTGTCTCCCTAGTGCTGGGATTAAAGGCATCGACCACCATACCTGGAAGCTCGTCTACAGAGTAAGTTGCAGGTTACCTAGGACTAAAGGGATACCCTGTCTCAAAAAACAAAACAACAACAACAAAACCTGTACATGTCATTAATTCTTAATCTCATTGCTTAGCCCTGGTTAACATCAAACTCAAAGTCATCCTGCTATAATCTCTAGGAACTAATTTTGTTTTCAGTATCTGAAAAAGTCTTTAATACGTATAGTACATAGGAACAATAGATTCATTGACCAAGACCAAGAGCTAGCTCTATGAGTTACTTTGCTTGGCATTGTAACCAAATGCCCGGTAGGGAAATGATTTTTCATGTATATTTTAATCGAATTTTTGTGCATTTCACACAAAACATCTCCTCCCACCTGATATTACAGCCTTAGCCAAAGAATTATTGGCAGCTGATTACTGTTGGGTGAGGAAGAGCTGACTTTAAGGAAGAGACTCTAGAAGGCTGACTACACACCAGTAGAAGAACTTGCACTGAGAGATGTCTGGGTACACTAACTTGATGGACAGGCCTCAACATATATGAAAGAGAGAACTATTTTTTGAATTTTAATTATATTTGAAAAAAAATAAAGTTAAATGTAAAGTTCAATACCACATGCAGTTAGTTATTGATAACCATATCTCAAAGCTGTACTCATAGAAAAGGAGTAGAAAATGGTAGCATTCAAACAAAACTAAACAAAGTTTTCTGAATAATCAAAGTTGTAAATTAGTAAGGGAATGTTTTCTCTCCTCCATTCTTTTTGGGTTTTTTTGAAGAATAGACATGAGATATCTATTTAATTTACCGTTTAGTTTATAAATCCTTGTAGGGCTAGGAACACAGCTCGGTGGTTAATGCCTTTGCCCCATAAGACTAAGGACTGGACGTTAGCTCTCCAGAACCTGAATCAATTCTGGGTGGGCATGACAGCCATCCTGTAAGTCTAGCCTTGGATGGGGGAAACGAATCACCAGAACAAGCTGACTAGTGAGAAGAGGTACAGCAGCAAGCTCTGGGTTTAACTGAGAGACCCTGGAGGATGAAAAAGATGGAAATGCTATTGAGAATGAATTAGGAAATCAATACTGTACTGGAGAATTTTAGTTCTCAACCTGGCACGGCTGGATTGAGGGAACCTTAATTAGGAAATTGCCTCCATTGGATTGGCCAGTGGCCATATCTGGGCATTTTCTTGATTGTTGAGTGAGATGGGAGGGCCCAGCCCACTGTGGGCAGTACCACCCCTGGGCAGGTTGTATGAGATAGCAGGGCGGGCTTCTTACACTGAGATTCCTTCTTCCCAGGTGTATCAAGTAGACAACTAAAACTAACCAGCCTAAACCACTTGCTTCCATATGCACACATACAGAAGTGCACACACACTCAACAAAACATGGGAACACATGCACACCACACACACACACACACACACACACACACACACCATAGACACAGAGGACAATGGAAAAAGAAAGAACCATTTATTTCAAAAGAAATACATAACAATGAGGGATAAATCTAGAAAACATTATTACAACAACAGAGAATTAAGTAATAATAATTTTCAATTAATTTTGTCTTTGTGTGCATGGATGATGTGTATATGTGTAAGCGTATATGTGTGCATTTGTGGGTGTGAATGTGGATGTTAGTCTGTGCTTTTCACCTTGTTTTAGACAGGATCTCTTTGTTACCTTTCTGCTCCATATTCCAGGCTGGCTGACCCAGGAGGATCCAGATGTGCTCTTCACTCACTGCAGGGACACTAGGATTACAGATGCTCAGTGCATCCAGTCATTTACTTGAGTTCTGGGGATTTGAACTCAGGTCCTAATGCTTGTACAGCAAGCTCTTTTACCCACTGAAAACTAGTAAACAGAACACGGTAAACACATAGTGAATATTTTGGTTGTAGCCTTCCAGATCTATATGTGTATGCATGTGCATATGCACATGACAATGATCTACAAATCTACATGTAGAACAATCAACAAATCAACATTATGTAAAAGAGACTGAATTTTGATATAATACTTGGGAGGAGTCACAGAGGCTTTGTGTTAGAGGATATGAAGAGAATGCCACAGGAGAAGGGGAAAGAAGGTATTTGGTTCCTTCTCTGGGAAAAAAGAAGTTTTGCTTTGTTAAGTGGCCAAACTATGAAACTCTTTTGTAGATATCAAAGAAATGGAGTCTGCGAATGAATGATCAAAACTCATGGGTTAACAGACGGACCTTGATATAGGAGCCCTGGATAAGTACTTATCCATCTGAGTTGCTGTCAGCATCACAGCCAAATAACAGATGGAAATCGTGGGAGAAAGTAGACCCTGCAAACTCCAGGATGAAGTTTGTCTTCATCATGTAGCGTTAAGTACTAAACAAGATGTTCTCCAGTTAGCAGAGTTGTTTTCCTAAATGCACTTATGTTACTGCCTAAGCAGCCCCTGCATTTGTTCAAGCCTATGAAAGAGAGAGAAAAAAAGAGAATTCCCTCAACATCAGGATCACAATATTAGTGGGAGAAGCTCAGTGGAAGGGAAAGTTTCCAAACCATGCTTAGAAAGTTGAAATTGAAGCTTTCATATATGATGAAATACAATTCATCTTAAATGTCAAGATAACTCTCTATGGGGTGCCAAAAAGAGGAAGCAGAAAAGGTTGAAGAGGTCAAAGGAGAAGGTACACACCCACTAAGAAAGCATCTTACAACGGAAGCTCCCTCAACACAGCTCCATTTCTACTTCAGATCATGTGCAATGTTAAGTGTTTAATCAATCTCCGAGCACTGTCATAATAACAAATAGAAATACTGCTTTCATTCTTTTCTGGCAGCTTCTCACAGTCACTTTGAATGACAAGTCCAAAGTTTATGAACTCCTGCAAGACAAACTCGGGCTTTTCTCTTGTGTTCTTTGAAAGCTTTTTATTGTCCTGCTTCCCATCCAAGGCTGAAGCACAAATACGGACACAAGGAGTTACAGATCCATTTATAAATTACCAACAGATCCTTCCTTCTTGAGTTATTTGCCCCCCCATGAGTAGTTCCCTGCTTATTTAAACTTCTGACTCCTGTAAAATTCTCTGTGTAGAGAGCTGCCTTGGTGATTAGTCATCCTTAATGGACCAGCAGACTTGTTCTGAACATAGTCACTGAGGTCATACTGCAGAGTCAGTTTCTGACTTCCCCTAACCTTTGAATGGGTTTCTAAGTGGTTCTGTGTGACTCACTATTGTTTGTTATTGTTATCTATTAAGGGTTTAACATAGTGACTCCAATATCTTGGGAATTGTGAGGCTTAAATGAAATAATCTTTTCAGAGTGCCAGTCACAATGCTTAAAACAGTCTGGTATATGCTTCTGTGTCATTTCAGCATCTCACCATGGGAGGGATGGTTCCTTGGTAGAAATAGGATTAGCCATAGAAACTTCAATGTTCAGTTTATGGCTCATAGCTGGGTGCCAGGAAAGATGCGAATATTCTGTAACCATTAAGATTTAGGGGCCGGTAAGCTATCTCAGCAGTAAAAGCGAGTGCCATGCAAGGGAGATGACCTGAGTCTACCCTGAGTTTAACTCTTTTTTTTGTTTTGTTTTGTTTTTTGTTTTGTTTTTTTTGTTAATGCGCAGTTTATTTTGATGTAATTCTCCACAATAACTCTGCGTAAAAGTGATTTAAGTGAACACGGTACATAACTTTTGTAGACTCCTACAGCAAATAATCCTTTACCATAGAGAACACAGACACAAAGCACTGGATTGTTTCAAACCTTTCAAATATGAATCTGCATATTCTTTACCGAAGGAGAACACATGTTGTACTTGAGAAGCTGAGTCGTCAGCCACCCAATGCATGCTCACCTCAGCCTGGAATTAAGTCTTAAAATACATTATGGCTGACTGTAGTAGCATGTGTGAGGATGCATGTGTATGTATGAACAGGTGTATTTATGCATAGGACTCCAAAAGCAGCAGCTACTCAGACGGGTACTATGTTCTACACAGGAGCATCTCACTCCTCCACATATGAACAAACAGACCTAGCAAGGCCATGTGACTGGCACAGGCAGGATGAGAACTCACTAGAGTTCTACTGGGCTACTATACCTCTCTGATGCCTCCAGAGACAGGCTTGTAAGTCCTGGCATTTGCTCTTAGAAACAAACTCATGAATCACAATGACACTAGATGACCCTATTTGCAGATCAGCAACTGGGTTCACCAAGGTTAAGAGCGGGGGGGAAGGGAAAGGGAAATATGCCTGATCTGAATTGGAAAATGATGTACGAAATGCACAAACCATCAATAAAAATTAAATTAAAAAAAAAGAAAGGAAGTTGGATGGAGAAAGGTGAACTGAAGGGCCAGCACTGTCATTTACTGTCATCTGAAGAAGGAAGTTCTTAACCTTGGTGAGTTTAACTCTTATGATCCACAGTGGAAGGGGAGAACTGACTCCTGAAAGTTTTCCTTTTCTCTTCACATGTGTGCCATAGCATACATGTTCCCTCATTCATATACAGAAATACATGCATCACACACTGATAATGACAAATAAAAGAAAAATTAAAACATTGATATCTAAACTACATGATACTACTGATCTAGAAACTACTAAAGATAAAAATTGTGGGGCTGGAGAGATGGCTCAGCAGTTAAGAGCATCGACTGCTCTTACAGAGGACCTTGGTTCGATTCCCAGAACCGTCTTTAACTCCAGTTCCAGGGGAATCCAACACCCTCTTCTGACCTCTGTGGCATTGCACAACATGGGTGCACCAACCTACATGCAGACAGTACACTCATACACATAAAAATAATAAAATAAAAATTAAAAAATTGTATATAGATATTAAGATTTGTTGGGGGGGCTGGACAGATGTCTCAGTTGTTATGAACTGTTGTACAGTGGACCCATGCCCAGTTTCCAACATTCATATAGGTTAATTCACAGCTTTCTAACTCTAGTTCTAAGGGCTCTGACACCCTCATCTGACCTCTTCAGAAATCTGCACTCATGTGAACATACATACCCCAAAATGCACATAATTAAAAATAATATTTTAAGAAAAGGTTTGTCAGGAGAGATAAAAAGTTTTGAGTTTACAGTCAAGTAGAATTGATTTAATTCTCAGAATTTTTACATATTTGATAGGTGAGTTGAAAACAGTTATTTACATCTCTTGTCTTCCGGTCCTTATTTGTGGACTGCAGACACTACTGTTCCTTGCATGGAGTTGTTGAACTTATTTTTTAAAAAGTGTTCATCCAGGACAGCTGGGGCTACAGGGAGACCCTGTCTCAAAAAGACCAAAAAAAAAGTGTTCATCATAGTGATCAGCACATTAAAGATTTTAGTATCTACTAATACAATAGTTTCATAATTCTGCCAATTTTTCACAAGAGAAATAACCAGAAAGATTACATAGACAAACTCTGAAGAAATTAGTTTTCCTGAAGATATTTATATATATTTTCAATGACTCCTACCCAAATCTACAGTGTTGACTACTCTGCAATATCCAATTCTGTTAAAGCAGAAGGTGTTTGACCTAGGAACTGTACAGATACATATACAAGTATTTACATATATAAATATATGTACACATAACTTTCTGTATCTTCCTTATGTATTCTTATTTCTGGTCAAGAATCACTCTAAGAATTTAAACATATTAACTGATTTAATTTTCATGTTGTAGTTATCAGTTAGTACTACAGCTGTCCCTATTTTACAGATAAAGAAGTTGAGGTACAGAGAGGTATCATTTTGGATCACAGACCTAGTACATAGCAAAGCTAGGATTTACACTGAGAAAGTATCCTTCAAGAACCTGTGCTGGGACTGTGGTGATGACTCAGTGGGTAAAAGCTCCTGTTTTCCAATTGTCGGAGTTAAGATCTCTGGAACTCACTTAACAAGCCAGATGGAATTGCAGGTCTCTGCAATCCCAATAATCCTATGATGAGATGGGAGGAGGAGACAGAAGAATCAGTGAGAAACTCACAGGTCAGCTAGTTTGGGGTACACAGCAAGAAACAAGAGAAACCCTGTCCTGAAGCAAGGTGGAAGGAACAAAGAGAGAACAGATTTCTAAAAGCTGGACTCACGCTACTACACACACACACACACACACACACACACACACACACATACACATATACATGGTGGCACATAGGTGCCTGTCTTCACACATGAGATAGATAGATAGATAGATAGATAGATAGATAGATAGATAGATAGATGATAGATGATAGATGATAAATAGATAGATAGATGATAGATGATAGATAGATGATAGATAGATAGATAAATAGAACAATCCATGCTATATTACATTATAATGGAAGACCTTTAATGGTTACCTTTAATGGTTACAGACTGGATTCAGAATATCTCATTTAAAAATGTCAGGTGGGGTCACTTTTATTTTCAGTTTAATATTTGCTTTTTTCCAAATCTAGAAACCAAATCTCTCTCCTTACATTTCTCTCCTAGAGCCCTCCTTCTCTTACCACCCTCTTCTCCCTCTCAGGCCATTCCGTCATGTAAGTTCCATTATAGTCTCCTTTTGCCACATCCTGGGTACAGAATAATTCAACATGACACATGGTGAACAGAGATGTGTGGAAACACAGGAAACTATTAGAGCTGTTAGTCATGTTTTTACTGCCATATAAATATCCTCCTTGCTGAGTCTGAATAAAGAGACCCCGTTCCATCAGAGGCTAGATCCATGATGGTAGTCTGGTCTTTTGGGTCCTGGGAGAGAGAGAGAGAGAGAGAGAGAGAGAGAGAGAGAGAGAGAGAGAGAGAGAGTGTGGTTACTTTCTATTTAAGAACCTTATTTCTCTGGGCCCAGAGAGACTGCTCAGTGGTTAAAAAGCACCAGCTGAACTTACAGAAGACCTAGGTTCAGTTCCCAACACCCACATCGTGGCTAACAACCATCCATAATTCCAATTCTAGGGGATCTGATACCCTCTTCTGTAATATGGGTGCACTTATGTACTACAGACACACTCATATAAATAAATAATAAATAAATAAATAAATAAATCCTTCTATTTCCACAGTGTAATAGCATTATTAACAAAGTCTGTTTGGCCTCATTTTTCTGTGACAAGCTCTCAAGACCACTGTGGATGGTTGTAAGCCTCAGATATGGAACTTGTATGTATTTAGTGTATGTACTGAGTGGTAGCTATGTACTAAGCCTTGTTGTAGGCACCATGGTGGTTAGAAGACCACATCCTGTTGTTCCTGAATATTGTAATACACCCATATTAACTTGGGAAGATGTTAACTGAGGTGGAGCAATATGCTTCTAATCTTTCATCCTAAGACAGCACATGTACCTTCTACAACAATTAAAGATATAATCTTTAAATCATTTTTAAAAGGGCAAGCTTTTACCTTTTTTTGGGGGGGGGTCTTTTCAAGACAGGGTCTCCCTGTAGCCCCAGCTGTCCTGGAACTTGCTCTGTAGACCAGGCTGGCCTTGAACTCACAAAGATCCTCCTGCCTCTGCTTCCCAAGTGCTAGGATTAAAGGCGTGAGCCACCACATCGGGCTGAAAGCTTTAACTTTTACAAACTTTTTCTTCCCCATTATTTATGTGTGTGCATGTTTATGTATGCATTTGTACAGATATGCTTGCCCGTGCAGGTTAATATGAAGGGCAGAAGCTGATGAACAGATGGCTTTCCTCAATCAACTCTATTTTTTTAAGAGGGTGGCTCAATGAACATGAAGCTTGTTTTTTTTGGCTGACTGTCTTTCCCGTGAGTCCCAGGGATACTATAGTCTCCAATCATGGGATTACAGGTGCACATCACTATTCCTTGTTTTATGTGGGTTTTGGGGACCAAACATATGTCCTCATGCTTATACAGGAAGTACTATTTACCCACTGAGTCATGTCCCCGGGTGGAGGTCAAGCTTCTTCTAACTAGGTGGCTGATAACACCATAATCATATGGTGTTATTTATGCCCTGATGTATTTTCTCAATAGAGATGACTTAGGGGCAAAATTGGCAGTGGGGGGGGGGGTTTGGTTTCAAGAGTGACCAAGGCTGCATCTTGTTCATTGATGTGTCACATTCATTGACTTTGTTTTCTGAGTGTCTCCAACAACGGTGATTCCACTCTAGAAATCTGGGCACAGAGCAACAGTGCACATGCTCAAGACTATACAACACAAGAAAGATAAATCAGCCTTGTATGAAAAAAAGAAAGGAATGTCTTGGTCCTCCCTTGTTTACAGATCTAGTTCTGAAACTGAAGTCTGTGTCTCTTCGACCTATACAATTCCTCAGAGATGAGGGAGAAATGAAGTAATAAGCCTGAACACTATTTCACAGGCTGTAATAAAGAGGCCCAGGGAAGGCCACACCTTTGGAACACAGGAAGTAATCTCTTCAAACTTGCATTCTATATGAGTACCCCAACCTGGTACTCATGCACATAACATGTACCCCTAAGTATATGTCCCTCAACCATTCTGATTAAGTAGGCATACTAAAATCCACATTGCAGGATATACCAATTGAAAAAGGTGACAGGTTTCAGTCTGACATGTTCACATATGCATATAATATTCTTTGATCTTTTTCATTCCCATATCACCCCCTCTTCCCACCCCTTTGTCCCTTCCATATTCCTGATACATATTTTACAAGCTTCCTACATATTTCTTAGGACTATCACTGACTTAAATGATAGAGTGTCCTTCCTCTATAATTGTTGTAACATAGCAAAGGACAGACTCCAACTTACTAGACCATCAACACCAGTCAGGTAAACGTCAATTATCCTTTTGGACAGGATTCAGTTTGGAGTTAAGCAAAGGATATCTCTTGAAATGAATAGCTTTGCAAGGTAATAGTCAAGTCATTGCTAAGCAGCTGACATAGGCCTTGCCAAGGTGTGACCAGAGGAATGGAACTTGAGACATTACCATTAACTGTTTACCTTGGTCATAGAAATGCCATAGTAGTCTCCAGGCCAGTTATACTGATTGGGCTATGTTGCTCAAGGTTTTGAAGTCTTGGGGGGAGATTTAATATGAGAAGAATACCAAATCCATCTTAGGAGGGGATATTCTTTGGCTACGGAATAGCCCAATATCATGAAGATTTGTTGTGTTCTGTTTCCAGGAGATTCTTTTTTTTTTTAATTTTTTAATTCATTTTTTATGTGTACGAATGTACTGTCTGCATGTAGGTTTGTGCACCCGTGTCATGCAATGCCGCGGAGGTCAGAAGAGGGCGTCGGATTCCCCTGGAACTGGAGTTCTCCTGGAATTGGAGTTATAGACGGTTCTCAGCCGCCATGTGGGTGCTGGGGATCGAACCCAGGTCCTCTGCAAGAGCAGTCGGTGCTCTTAACCGCTAGGCTATCACTCCAGCCCCTCCAGGGGATTCTATGACAGCATCTTGACAGATATGCTTGGTGTTAAGTCACCTTAGTGATGGGATTTTTGTTTTCATTATGGAGTTGGACCACCTTTGGAGGGATTTACCTACATTCATTTTAGGATGAAAAACATCTCAGAAATTAAGTTGAATGAACCCTTTTTCTGATATACCTTAGCTTGTTTTTTTTTTTTAATCTATCAAGTAAATATTCATAAGAAGCAGGAAATGTATACAAATGAAAACCAAATATTGATATTCTAACATTTTCCCCTCAAAATCATAAGCCGTATGAGTAGAAAATCATAAACTAATGTTAAATTCTTTTCCCTTTCATCTCTATGAAGTTATTCCGTGTGTGTGTGTGTGTGTGTGTGTCTGTGTGTGTGTATACCCATGTGTGAGAGTGCATACATTTGGAGGTCTGAAGGCTTGGGGACAGCCTTGGGTGATATTTTTAGGTGATGTCCATCTTTTGTGGTTGTTGTTTGTTGTTTGAGGCAGAGTCTCTCACTGGCCTGAAACTTGCCAAGTAGGTGAGACTGGCTGGGCAAAAAGCCCCAGGCATCTGCTTGTGTCTTATAGTCCTGAATACCAGGCCACACCTGTTGTCTTTACATGGGTTTTACATAGGGAATCAAACTAAGGTCCTCATTCTTGCAAGGCAAGTACTGAAAGGACTAAGCTATCTCTCTACATGCCCCTTCTTTAAGAATATTTGCTTAGAAGAATAAGGACAGAATTTTTTTGCCTGTTAAGAAAGATGAAAAAAATCACATTATCCTCATGAAACAGTTTTTTTTTAATTTTTTTTATTTATTTATTTATTTATTTATATATATTTTGTATGTAAGTATGAGTATGTCTGAATGGGTATGTGCATACACCTGGGGTGTCATGTCAAAGCCCGAGGTCAGAAGAGGGCTTCAGGATTCCCTGGAACTGGAGTTCGCCTGGAATGGAGTAAGGACGGTTCTTAAAGAGGCAGTGTGGTGACGGCGGATACGAAAGCCGGTCCTGGAATGCAGAGGTCGGTGCGGTGCCTTAACGTAGGCATGTACTCGTCTAGCTCATGAGACAGTTTTTATATGCGGCGAAGCCTACAAGAATGTGGATATATTGACATAAATAATCATTCTAGAATGCAGTGTCCCAAAGCAGCCAGAATTCCAATTTTAGGATAATAATATATTATATATATATAGTATAATATAGTATATATATATATATATATAAAAGAAATAAATGGCTAGGGATCTGCGAGTGGTTTTAAATCTGCATATCCAGTGATATAGGAATTATTTCTCTAGTCTTGATTGCATTGGAGTAGAGTCTTGGTTAACTCTTTGCAACTGGCATGTAGAGATGGGTCCCCAAAGATCAATACTAGCCTTCATGAACCAGCTTCATGCTTAGGTTTTGATGACAATGAAGTGGGCATGACTTTTGCCCTTTCTCACTGCGTGGATTAGAGAAAGAATACAGGGCAATGCTGGAGTGAACGCAGCTCTGCGCACAGTATTTCTGCTTCATTACTAAAGCTAAGGTTCAAGCGATTTTCCTCTCAGCTTGCCTCACGGTTCTTTAGAATTGAATTTTCCCAGTTTCATGGATTTGCTGCTCAGGAAGATGTTTTTTCTAATTCATTTTATACTCGTTGGTTGGCAGTGGTTTGTTTAACAATTTTGCTTCCAAACTGTGTTAGCTTTACCTCAATATCTTTTATTGTAAGTGGCTAGAAATCGTTGCTTTGAATAAGTGATACCTTTCTTCTTAGCAGATCACTAGCAGGAGATCTTAGATGACAAATTTAAATAGATAGTTAATATATTTAAATAAAGTTCGAAGATTGGAGCAAAATTTTGTTAACTGATACTACTGTGTTAGCTTTGGCAGCATAAAGCATCACAGAAATGGAACTGGATGTACAGCACAGTACCTGGAAGTCTTCTGAGCACACATATAGAGAGATTTACTTATTTGGAGTATTTCTTTTTTCCCTTTTTTGGGGGGAGTCTTTCAAGACAGGATCTCCCTGTAGCCCCAGCTGTCCTGGAACTCGCTCTGTAGACGAGGCTCACAAAGATCTGCCTGTCTCTGCCTCTGCTTAATGATCTTTCTTTTGGGCACCACTAACACCATAGTAAAGATGTGACATAGTTTATCCATTTACCTATGAAGGGAGTTTTGAGTTGTTTCAAAGTGAACAATCATGAATAGAGGTTCCATGAACCACTATGCATAGGTTTTAATGTGGATTTGGGTTCTCAACTTGTTTGAGTGTGTAGGAAGTGTGAGACTACAGGAGCATATGTAAGAGTGAATTACTTTTTGTAAGGACTTCCAAACTGTCTTCCAAGAGATCTAGATCATTTCTCATTTCTGCCAGCAATGCCTGAGGTATACGTATTCCATATCCACTCCAGGGTTCAGTGTTGTGAAGGTGATGGATTTCACCCACTCTAACAGATATGTAGTGGTGGGTAATAGTTAATTTGCAATTTCATAATAACATTTGATGTTACATATGTTAAATATAATCACTGTGAATATTTTTTCATGAGGTATCTGTTCATGTGTTTAGTTAATTATGTACTTTACCTATACTTTAAGAGTTGTATATTTTGGGCTGGAGAGATAGCCTAGCAGTTAAGAGCACTGACTGTTCTTGCAGAGAACCCGGGTTCGATCCCCAGCACCCACATGGAGGCTAAGAAATGTCTGTAACTCCGATTCCAGGAGAACTCCAGTTCCAGGGGAATCCTACGCCCTCTTCTGAGCTCTGCGGCATTGCATGACACGGGTGCACAAACCTACATGCAGACAGTACATTCATACACATACAAAAATAAATTTAAAAATTAAAAAAAAGAGTAGTGTATTTTGTTGTGTGTGTGGGTTTGTGTGTGTTTATCTTTTCAGGACAGGTAACATCCTCCCTTGTCTTCCACAGGTACGTGGACACACACATGTGCATTCCCATACACAGACATACACTCAAATAAAGATAAATCTTTAAAAAAAGGAAAGAGTTTCAAGCTACTTGGGTGATTAAGCATGTCAAATAATGTCAAAAATCTAATCAGAAGGTTTAGAAATGACTATTAGATTTGGAAATATGGAAGTACTTGCACCATTGGCAAAGGGTTTCAGTAGAACTGAAGGCAAGAAAACCTTAATGGACTTCTGGTAGACCAGGAGAGCATTTGGAAATAAAATTGTTAAGGAATTTTATTATGAAAAGATGAATTGGATAATACTGAAATATAAGAAGATTAATAACCTTAAGTGAGGCCATCTGACTTGAGTACACATATTTAACAGATTTAAAATTCCTTTTGGAGGGCTGGAGATATGGCACAGTAGTTAAGAGCACTGGGTAGACTCACAGAGAAACCTGCTGGGTTTGATTCCCAGCATCCACATGGCAGCTAACAACCATTTGTAGCTATAGGGGATCTGACTCCCTCTTCTGACCTTACATACAAGCAAGCAATACACTCATACACATAAAATAAAAGTAATAAAAAAGTTAAAAATAAATATAATTCCATTTGATGTGCATCTCTGATAAGACAATTTGATTTTTCACAATTGAATGCATTTCTGCAATGAGTGTCTATATACTCTTGAACTAAAAATACTCTTAAATTGAGGTTGTTTATTAAGGAATACTATGATCAATCTTAGGTTTTTCTTTTTGTGAAGATATTCCCTGTCTTACTTATTTGTTTCACTATATGCTCTGTTCACATACATTTTTTTATCAGTTCCTCTTTTCTATCTGTATATTCTTTTATTTATCTGACTGTTTCCTGTTGACTTTGATTCATGAAATGTGCCATAGCTTAGGAAGTTCATTTTATTTGAAACATGCATCAACTTATCTTTTTCTACTGCATATTTTCTTTACATTTAACTTTAAAATAATAATAGCTTATTAATGTCTTGAGAGTAATATTTCTGTCATTTTATTTGATCATTTTATAACGGCCCCTTTAAGAAGACCAGCTGTTCCTTACCCAGCAGTAATCAGCTGCCAATAGTTCTCCTAAGATTGGGACCTGCTGCCCATTTCCACATTTCTATGGGGGGTTTTTCTCTGGTTGAGTTTGCATAGGTCTTATGCATGCTGACAACATTGGTATAGGTTCATATGAACAGGGTCCCCGGAGTTTGTATAATTCCATTTCCATATGGTCATGCACCTCCTCCCTGGCTCTTACAATCTTTTTGTCCCCTCTTCTGCAATGGTCTTTGAGCCCTGGGTGAGTGAAGCTTAATATAGGAGTTCTGTCTGAAGACCTACACTTTGCAGATTCCTAATCTCCACATTTTGATCATTTGAGTCCCTTTGTGTTCCTGGTCTTCTGTTGCATGAGGGAGGTTCATTACTGAGAGTTAAGAGATTGATTAGTGTCCTCTTTATGTATTGTTCTATGTTGTGTGAGCCTTAGACGTAGAGGTTGCATTGTAGATGTGCACTTGTGTGTGTGTGTGTGTGTGCGCGTGCATGTGTATGGCTAAAGGCTATATAAAATGAGTGCCAGATTGTTCCCTAGGCTTAGAAAAGGGGCACAGGTGGATGAGAAGTAAAACAGTCCACTCTCTCTGGAGCTGTTGACTTGGACTCTGGTCAATTCTGGCTGTTTCCTTTCATGGGCTGACAGTTTGTCCAGGAGTAACCTTTAGATCCTACTAATGAAGCACAAGCAATTAGATATATAGGTATTTAAGCAGCACTAATAGTTATGGTAGGTTACTTTGGCATAGACACATATGTTTGGATGATAAGTTAATCCATGAATTACATCCCCCCCCCCGTTAAATATGACAGGGTCTTACTGTGGCTTATAACATCTCCTATCCTGTAGAGGATGTAAGCTTGTAGCTAAAAAATGAAAAAAAAAAAAAACAGAGAAAGATTCAGGATAGTTATGGCAGAATACATGATCTGGGATGGGGTGGGGGTGGGGGGGAAGGGAAAGGGAAATATGCCTGATCTGAATTGGAAAATGATGTAAAAAATGCACAAAGCCTCAATAAAAATTAAATTAAAAAAATAATAAAATGAGTGCCAGGCAGGAGAAACTTCCCTTCAAGTTGTTGGTCAGGGTAGTAGAAAAGACTCCCAAAATAACACAGGCTCTTGCCACAGCCCTTGATTGTTCCCACAACTTGAAGATAAGATCCTATTGGTGAAGACAGGACATATTTTAGACACAAGACTTGGAGCAATTGTTCTAGAATTGACCTGGAAACCTCTTCCATGAAGACTAGCTGTGCTGGATAGCTTTGGTGTCAACTAGACACACCTGGGTTGAGGGAGCCTCAATTGGGGAATTGGCTCCATTGGACTGGCCTGTGGCCACATCAGTGGAGTATTGTCTTGATCGTTGAATTATGTGGGAGGGTTCAGCCCACTGTGGGTAGTACCACCCCAGACAGGTTGTTATGTACTGTATAAGAATACAGGCTGGGCATGGGCCAGAGGAGCAAGACAGTAAAAACATTCCTCCATGGCCTGTGTCTCAGCTCCTGCCTCCAGGTTCCTGCCTTGAGTTCCTACCTTGGGCTCCCTGAGTGATGAATTGTGACCCAGGAGATGTGAGCTGAATAAACACTTTCCTCTCCAAGTTGTTAGTGGTCAGAGTGTTTTGTCACAGCAATGGAGGACAAACTAGAATGCTAGCTCACATGTTATAAAATGATGCTATGCGGGCTGGAGAGATGGCCTAGCAGTTGGGAGCACCGACTGCTCTTGCAGAGGACCCGGGTTCGATCCCCAGCACCCACATGGCGGCCGAGAGCCGTCTGGGGCTCCAATTCCAGGAGAGCTCCAGTTCCGGGGGAGTCCGACGCCCTCTTCTGACCTCCGCGGCATTGTACGACGAGGGTGCACAGACCTGCATGCAGACGGTACATTCATACACATAAATAAAATTAAAAAATAAATAAATAAAATGATGCTATGCAAGCTGTCAAGGAAGAAAACCTTACCTAGATGTCATGACTAATAATCACAATTACTGGCCTTGCAAACAAGCAGTAATGGCATGCTTATCTTGGAAATAACAGCTATTTCATTGGACTCAATGGAAGGGAATTCAAGTTTGGTGGCATAAAATTAACCAAATACACATGGCTGGGAGGTCCTAAAACCTACTTTGTCATATCCTTAGACCAATGTAATTTATTACCATATTCTAAATGTGTATCTTTATATATAGATAAATGTACTTGTCAAAACTATTTTAAAAAGTTTCATTTGGCATCAGATAGACATGATTACAGAGTTATACATCTGGTCAAATGCAGAGAGTAAGTGTCTTCAATATACCCATCCTCAAATGACCTGTAACGAAAACTCCTCGTCTTATTAGTCTTAGGGAATATAGTGTAACAGGGGGTAGAATGAATATTAACACATCTCTGAAGTCTCACCAGTGAAACTTCATCATGGAGCAGAAGCTGGTTAACCGAGAAAACCACACATGGCCAAAGTAGAGAAGAAACCATAGAGTATTTGTCCCTGGGTAAGACTCTGATATCAAACCTGTGTAACCCAAGGCTCAGGGACCACTATGTTAGAGGTGTCAGAAAGTCAGTAAGAGCCAAGGGTGAGCTGGATGTGGTGGTGCATGTCTTTAATCCCAGCACTCAGGAGGCAGAGGCAGGCTGATCTCTGTGAGTTCAAGGCCAGCCTTGTCTATGTAGTGAGCTCCAGTCCAGCTGGGACTAAAGGGAGACCCTGAAAAAGACCAAGAAAAAAAAAAAACCCAGCGCAGAACTGGAGATGTGGTAAGGTGCTCCAAGTCTTGGCAACCAATGGCTACTGGTGGAGTTGGTTTTCTTTAAGAGAATGACCATAAATCAGTTGACTAGGCTCCAGTGGATAGACTCAACCTAAAGGATATTTAAGAACAGAAACATGACTCAATAAGCCTAAACACATATGGAGAATGAATGAAACCCAGTGGGGATCCTGTGTGTGAGTTGCAGCTAGGGGAAAGGTCTAAATATGATCAAGATGTATTCTATGAATTTTGCAAAATTTACTTAAGATTTCTGAGGTAAATAGAAACAAAAAGTTGAAAGCATAAAGTTAAAAACTGAGAGAGAGAGAGAGAGAGAGAGAGAGAGAGAGAGAGAGAGAGGTATTATACAGCAGGTATGAGCTTATGAGCTGCTATGAAGAGAAGTAATACAGGAAACAGGATAGTAAAGGATAGAGATGCTCTTTCTAGTTTGTATCCAGGTATTTCTGGAGAGGTCACTCATGAGCACAAACCTGAAGGGGTGAGGAAGGAATGATGATGCATGTGTTTTGGATTATGTCTAGGCAGAGAATCAGCAGCAGCAAAGAACGATGCTAGGTGTGCTTGGAAACTGTAGCCGAGAGAACGGCATGAGGAAAAGAGAAGAGGAGCCATAAATGTCACCAGACAGAACCCCACTCCATTGGTTATTATAAAGAATTTGTAATATCTGAAAATAGGTTGAGAAGCCATTAGAAAATTGTGAGCTAAAGAATGACACCATCTTATTTACACAAGATCCTTCCAGCAGCTGTGTGGGAAATAGATTGCATGAAGTTCCATGTGGTGTCAAGAAACAAGTTAGAAGACAAGTAGAGGAATATCGGTTAATCAATGGGACTGATGGGAAGACATCAGACTGGTGATACATTTTGGTGGTAGCATGAACATGATGAACATAGAATTTGAATGGTGAAAATCAACTTGAAAGGTGAAAATCAATATTGTCTAGAAAAGTTTTAACCAAATCCAACAACTGAATGATTTTGTCACAGTCAAAAGTCTAGTGAAGAGGTTATTTGGAGACAAAAGGCAATCAAGACTTTCCCACCCAGGGCTCAGGGACCATCATGGAAGAGGGGGCTGAAAGATTAAGAGCCAAGGTAGGAGGTGCAGGAGCCATATGGAAGAAGAATATTTGAGGCTCCTTAGACCTTGCTCAAATGAGCAATAGTGTCAGCAGGCCTGAGACCCATCCAGGCTCCAGCAGACAAAAGCTCAGCATAGAACTGGGGGAACAAGCAGCAAGCCCCAACCTCAGCCAAGGATGATTGACAGCTGTTTATTCCTCAGTGAGGGGAGTTGATCTTCTTGAAAGGAGACAGTCTAGATAGGCTGACTAAACCCTAGTGGATGAACTCGCATTGAGTGATGCCTGGGTACCCTAACTTGACTTGATAGGCCTTAACATAAGCGCAGAAGGCATGAAATCTAGTGTGTGGGGAGGGGTACTATGGGAGGGTGTCAATGGGGAGGAGGTATAAAGATTTTTTATATGAAATACACAAAAATTCAACAAAATGTACAACAAAGAGTTTAGACTGTCTAAGTTTCACATGGTAACTAATTACGGTTATGTCAGCAAAGTAAGAAAATGAAACTGAATATAAAGAGAGAATCAAATCAAGAGATGTCCATATAGGAGTCATTACCATGTAGCTGTCATTTAAAATGGACCTGAACTAGATAAGCAAAAAGCGAGCACAGCTGTGCTGTCAATCCTAGCCTTGAGAGCAGAGTGAAGCTGGATCTAACAAAGACTGAAAAGATGGCTTAGTTAGAACAAAGGGTGTAAGAGCTGAGCACCCAGAGGCCCAGCTTTAATCAGAGTAGCTTCACAGGCTGGCTCATAGGTATCCTCCTCTCTACTTCATAAGCTACGGAGTGGGGACAGACATCATGCCTGCCCAGACCTGCCACAGCTAGCAAGCAGAAAACCTTCATCTGTGACATGTTGCCATGCACATATAGCATTGCTGACAGGCAAGGAATACATGAGCCCAGGACATGCCATACCTACAAGAAAAGCAAAGCCATTGATAGGATGAGCAGACAAGTAGACCTTCTAGAAGGTGCTGTGGTTAGTAGCTCCATCATCCAAGGGCAAGATCATTCTACTTCCTATATGCTAAGAAATGTTAGCTATAGGCCGCAAAGAAACATTTTCCATTTGAGCGTTTTAGGGATAAAACAAGAAGAGGCTAAAGAGATGGCTCAGAGGTTAAGAGGACCGGGGTTCAGTTCCCACTCCTCATATGGTGGCTAACAACCACCCACAATTCCAGTTCCAGGGGATCCAACGTTTTCTTCTAGCTTCTGTGGCCATCATTGCTTACAGGTGGTACATGTACTTACATGCAGGCAAAGTACTCATAAAGTATAAAAAAAAAAGTCAAAAAAGAGAAAAAGAACAAAGAAAGGGTTGGGGAGATACCTCAGTGTATAATAGCACTTGTTCCGCAAGCACGGAAACTGAGTTCAAATCCTCATCACCCATGTAGTAAAACAAGCATAGCTGCCCATGGCTGTAACCCCAGCATGAGGAAGTGAAGATGCAGATCCTGGAAGTCCATGGGCCAGCTAGCCTAGCTGAAGTTGTGAAATGGTGAGCTTCCCATGCAGAAGAGACCCTGTCTGAAGGCCATAAGACAGAGAGCATTAGAAAAGTATATCTTATGCCTTCCTCTGGCCTATAAATAACTCTCTCTCTCTCTCTCTCTCTCTCTCTCTCTCTCTCTCTCTCTCTCTCTCTCTCTCTCTCACACACACACACACACACACACACACACACGTTATGTTCACACACCTAAAAGAAAAGAGGAAAAGAAAAAAACTATTCAGGAGATTTCAAGAAAAAAAGACACAGCAGATATTCACTCCTTACTGGTGAGAAATTGAAGGCAAAGGAAAGAAAAAAGAGGAAAGAAGGAAAGAGAGAGAAGGAAGGAAGGAAGGAAGGGAGGGAGGGAGGGAGGGAGGGAGGGAGAGAGAAAGTCTTGGTTAAGTGCATGTTCATGAAAGAGGCAAGCATGCAAAGCACCTTTGGGAGAAGTTCATAGTCATGATCCTGGTAGGTGCAGAACAGTTTCTGATTAGTGATTCAACCAAGATCACTTTCAAGGATTGATTTACAGAAGCTGACACGTGGAAAGAAAGGATGTTGGTATATGTTAGAAATTGGTAGGGAAAGATTTTCTGAGCAGAGAAAAGAGAAAAGCTGGATGAAAATCAGCTGATGATGCCACTGGTTTTGAGCTTCTCTTTTCTTCCCTTCTCATGAAACAGCGAGCACAAAGGATGGAATGTGAGATGGTTTAAATGTTTTCAGGGTGTGAACCATGCTGGTATGAATCAGCCTTTATTTAGCTACTTCTTTCTTCCCCTGGACTTTGACTGAGGACAGAGTTTTATAGGGAGAGAAAGAGAGAGCTGCAAGTCACTGAATCACTTGATAAAGTGGCATCTTACAGATTCAGGAAACTTGATCCACCTTAAAATTGCTTTAAAATACAAAATAGCACAGCAGTTACAATTATTGCTAATGTTGGACTTAGATAATTGTTTTTTTTAATTTTTTAATTTATTTTCGTATGTGTATGAATGTACTGTGTGCATGTAGGTTTGTGCACCTGTGTCCTGAAATGCAGCAGAGGTCAGAAGAGGGCGTCGGATTCCCCTGGAATTGGAGTTAGAGCCGGTTCTCAGTCACCATTGCGGGTGCTGGGGATCCAACCCAGGTCCTCTGCAAGAGCAGTCAGAGCTCTTAACTGCTAGGCCACCTCTTCAGCCCCAGATACTTGTTTTTTAAAAAGGAAAATATTAGCTATAAATTTCAGGTACAATAGCTTCATATCCTTTGCTAAATCCTCTAGCAAAAAATCAGTGTATTCTATATTAGTTTTAAATGAGTACAAGCATTGCCACACTGTACCTGCTACTCCATTCCTTGCTGTTACAATAGCAACTGTTTTTAGATGCACACATGTATATGCAGAGACTTCTTCCAGATCTTTGCTTCTCAGTTTTTCTTGTGTCATTACTTTATCTAACAGCACTCTCCTGAATGAATTGGTTAGGCTAACTTCACTTTGAAGATGAGCATAGCCCAGACTGCCAACAGGAAGATGAAGAATATTCTGGCTTCCTGGCCAATCCTCTTTCACTATACGAACTGTTTTAAAACTAATATTAGTGGTAAAATTCAAAATAAAATTCTTCAAAAATAAGCCTTTCACAGTAACTCTCTATGTATGAAAAATACACATTGGAGCCAGAAGCAGAGTTCCTAGGCTTTCCCTTAGCCCACCTACCTGCGCAGAATTGTTCTCAAGACAGCACCTCATTAGGAATTAAGGAAATGCAAATTAAAACCACTTTAAAATACCATCTCACTCCCCTAAGACTGGCTAAGATCATGAAAACAAAAGACACCAAATGCTGGAGAGGTTGTGGGGAAAGGGGAACATTCATCCACTGCTGGTGGGAATGTAAACTTGTACAACCATTATGGAAAGCAGTGTGGAGAACCCCTAAAAGACTCAATGAGCCTATCACCTGACCCAGTCATACCACTCCTGAGTATATACCCACAAGACTCATCCTGTTGTAGAGATAGGTGCACAGCCATGTTTGTTGCAGCTCTCTTCACAATAGTGAAGAGCTGGAACCAACACAAATGCCCCACAACAGATGAGTGGATGACAAAAATGTGGTACATCTACCCAATGGAGTACTATTCACCAGTAAAGAAAAATGACATCATGAACTTTGCAGGTAAATGGATGGAACTTGAAGCCATCATGCTAAGTGAAATAACACAGTCCCAGAAAAACAAATGATGAATGGATTCCCTCATTTGTGGGTGCTAACACCAAATCCCCAGTCCAAAGGCAAGCTGAACAACATTATTGTTATATTTCTTTTTATCTGAAAGCAACTATGTTGTTATAATCTAAATATTTCTTTCTTTTTTATTTATTATTTTTTATGTGTTTGAGTGTATTGTCTGCATATAGGTTGGTGCACCCATGTCATGCAATGCCTCGGAGGCCAGAGAGGGTATTGGATTCCCCTGGAACTGGAGTTAAAGATGGTTCTTAGCCACAATGTGGGTGCTGGGAATTGAACCCAGGTCATCTGCAGGAGCAGTCGATGCTCTTAACTGCTGAGCCATCTCTCCAGCCCCTATAATGTAAATCTCTTAACGGGCTCTAGAATCGACCCACCACGTCTCGGAATCTGTAATTACTGTATATAGATGGAAGGTATGTATTCATATTTTAGAGTAATATAAAATTAAAGGAGGAAAATGTGAATTCCTAAACATAAAAAAAAGAGTGAGAGAAAGATGCAGGACATTTATAGCAGAATTCATGATCTGGGGTGGGGGGAGAGAAAGGGGAATATTTCTAAATTGAACTGAAAAATGATAAAAATGCTAAAAAACCCAAAAAACAAGTAAATAGAATAAAATAAGCACAAAGCTCAAGGGAGCTACCAAACAGTATATGGTACCACAAAGTGAAAAACAAGTGGCTGAATTTGAGATAAAAAACTAAAGTTATGGATCAAAAGTGACATATTACATCCAAATACATGTGATGTAAGGTATGCAGCCAAGAGTGGTATTGAAACCTACTGTGGAACATTGGAGTTGTAAAGTTCAAAACCAGAAGGATAAAAAAACAGCACACTCTTATGGATCTATGTCAAAATAGAAATCAAACCTCCTTTTGAAGATAAAACGCAGTTCTGACCTGCCCCAACAGGGAAAATACATGAAATTTAAAGCTTACAGTGTGTTGGAATTCTAAAGACACAACATTTTAAAAATGGCTCAACAGTTAAGAGGGCTTTCGGCTCTTGCAGAAGACCCAGGTTCAGTTCCCAGCACCCACAATGTACAGCTCACAACTACCTATAACTTTAGCTCCAGGGGATCTGACACTTTTTTTTGCCCTCCCACAGAAACTTGCACACGTGTGTGTACACAAAGTCATATATAAAAATATAAATGTGTGTATACGCATAGAGTCATATATAAAAATATAAATGTTTCTTTGAAAAAACATGTTTGCAGGCTGTCATACATTCTATCTTGCTCACTTGAGTTACAGTATTGAAAAAAAGACAAAGGGAGACTGATCTATGTGACTTTGAGACCAGTCTGGTCTACAAAGACCGTTTCAAGCCAGCCAAGGCTATATACTGATACCCCATTTCAAATAAAAGTCAAGCCAGGCATGGTGGTGCATGCCTTTAAGCTCAGGACTCACAAGGCAGAGCCAGGCAGCTCCATGTCAGGCCTAGTCTAAATAGTGAGTTCAAGGACAGCTGGGGCTTTAGGGAGATGTCATCTCAAAATTTAAAAGAAAAATAATTAAAATAAGACTGGAATCCAAAATGACAACTCCAAAGAAATTAGACTGTTTTCTTCTCACTCACTTGTGCCCCTTTCCCAAAGCCCAGGGAACAAACTGCGGAAGAGGAGGCGTGGTAGATTGTAAGGGCTGCGGAGACATAGGGGTGAATCATGACACTACAGGAATATAGTCTGGACTCCTGATTGATCAACATGCCTGTGCATACAAGCTTCTCCAACTGGACTATGGGAACCTTGGGTTGTTCAAAATTTGGACATAGATACTTGCAAAATGCACCAATTACCTAATTATATGACATACTGAGTAACATCAATGTTATCTGTAAACAACTGTGTCATTATATTGTAGAATCCCTTAAAAATAAAAAAAAATAGGGCTGGAGAGATGGCCTAGCAGTTAAGAGCGCCGACCGCTCTCACAGAGGACCCGGGTTCGATCCCCAGCACCCACATGGCAGCCGAGAACCGTCTGAAACTCCAATTCCAGGAGAACTCCAGTTCCAGGGGAATCCGACACCCTGTTCTGACCTCCGCAGCATTGCACGACACGGGTGCACACACCTGCATGCAGACAGTACATTCATACATATACCGAAATAAATAAAAAAATTAAAAAAATTAAAAAAATAATAAATAAAAAAAAAGTGTTTGCCAGAATTCTCAAGAGTTAAGGTATGACATTAGTCTTCTTCCTTGCTGATTCATGCAAATCTTACTAATTTCAGATATGAATGTTAATATTTAACAGTAATACCTGATGCCATCGCTTAGCTACACTGGTTTATCTACTGACAGTAGGGTGTTCCATCTCTACTGTTCTTTTGCTTATAATGCTACTGATTTTGAAGGTAGATGTTAGGTATAGAGAATACACAACACACACCAAATTCCCTTTAACTCCTCTACTTCTTCTTTAGTTACAGACATATTGCTGGTTCCCATGAGTTAAAGCAGGAAAAAGATAATCTTCAAAATTGAGCACAGACTACACAAATGCTTTTCCTCTGTGGTTATTTCCTACTTCTTTTTTTTTTTCTTTTTTTTTTTTAATTTAATTTATTTTTGTATGTGTATGAATGTACTGTCTGCATGCAAGTTTGTGCACCCGTGTCGTGCAATGCCGCGGAGGTCAGAAGAGGGTCTCGGATTCCCCTGGAACAGGAGTTCTCCTGGAATTGGAGCTTCAGACTGTTCTCAGCCGCCATGTGGGTGCTGGGGATCGAACCCGGGACCTCTGTAAGAGCGATCGGCGCTCTTAACCGCTAGGCCATCTCTCCAGCCCCTATTTCCTACTTCTTACTCTAAATGCCATCACTGTAAAGGCCATTGTTACCCCAGGTATAGTTCAGTCTAGCAATACAAACTAAGTCATTAAGCAACTGTCCTGCCATTATTTTGCATACATTGAACCAACAGTCTGAAAAAAACATCATACACAGAAAGGAAAAGTCTTAAGTGAGTTGGTTACTACTAATAAAAATTTTATTTGAGAAAATCTGAGTTTTCACCCTGTCCCCTTCTAGCCTTGGGCACAGGCCTGTTTTTTTCTCTGGAATAACCTCCTGATTCAGACCTGCCCATTGGGTCCTGAGCTACTGTAATTACACCAGCTCAGATTTGCAGTCTAGCTGGTGTTAGACTCTTCGCAGGTAGTCTCCACTCCCATCATACCTTTGGACACCTGATACCAGATTTCTGTCCTGGGTCTCTTCACTCTGTCTTGGCCTTGGATTCCCAAGACCAGCCTTCTTCTCTGCCCACTTTTGCTCTTGGAATCACAGATCTCTGGACCAGACCTGACCACTGTGTCCTGTACTCCCACACTCAGACCAGCTTAATTTCCCAGCATAGCTTGTTGGACTCTTCATGGTAGGTTTCCACCTCTACCTTGTCTGAGATTTCCAAGACCAGGCTTCTTCCCTGGAAAGTCTGGTAACACGCACCACGCCTGGACTCACCTATAGCAGGAATGACTTTTCATATTCTTTTAATTCCCTTCTCTTGCCTTATTAGGCTAGCTAGAGTTTAAAGCACCATGTTGAAAAGAAGTTGAGATGATAATGGACAGCCTTGTTTGATTCCTGTCTTTAACGGAAATGCTTCCAGTTTTTCTCCAATTATAATGATGTTGGCTCTGGGTTTTTTGTATATAGCTTTAATTATGTCAAACTATATTCTCTACAGTCCAGTTCTCTCTAGAAACTTTATTCTGAATGGATTTTGGAATTTGTTAAAGGGTTTCTCTGTTTATTCTTTGTCCAGATGAACTCAATATTGGAAAAAGTGTGGTACTGAAGTCACCTACTATTACTGAGTTGTAATTAACACATGTGTTTAAATTGTGTGCACCAGATGTCAGTACATATATGCTTATGATTTTAATTTTTTGACAATTGTTTCCTTGATCAGAGCATAGTAGCCTTCTTTATTTATTCAGATTGGTTTTATTGTGAAGTCTATTTTGTCAAAATATTCTTTTTGCAATGCATGCTAGTTTCTTAGTGGCATTCGCTTCGGAAATGTTTTTAATCCTTTCTCACCAAGGTGGAGCTTATTATTGAAGGTAAGATGAGTTTCTTGTAGATAACAAAAAGATGGATTTTGTTTCCCTAATATATTCAACTAGTCTGTCTGTGTCTTTTTATTGTGGAGTTGAGGCCATTAATATTTAACTTTATTATTGAAAGATATGTATTGGTTACTCTCATTTTATTTTCTATTGGTGTTCTTAGTCTTATTTTTGTTTCTGTAATTGTACTTTAATTTGTTTCCTTTGTTTTTCTAAACGAATTTTTATTGAAGCTTTGTGCATTTCACACAAAATTTCCCATCAAATCTAGACCCATCCCCCTTCCTTGCTCCCCCCAACCCCACCAGAGCTCGTGCATTCTGCCAAACATGTTTTTCATCTTTTTCTTAGTCTTTTTAAAAATTTTCGGTGAAGAAGTTTACTGTTTCAGGCAGAAGATTGATGTTTCAGTCAGTTCTTTGACCCAGTCTTTGTTGTTGTTGTTGTTGTTCCTTCCAATTTGCATCACTCCAAAATATACATATATGCATGCCACACATATATCAGGATTATGACTTCATCTTATGATTTTTAAATTATTATTGTTTTTTTTTTTATTAGGCTGAAAGATGTCATGCTTTCCTTAAGGGATTGTTTGAAGGCTCCTCCTTGGCAAGCCCAAACAGACTTCTCTTGTGTTCCACACTGGGGTCTTCCCTTCCCATGGTCACCAAATGAGGTCCAGTAAGCACTGCATCCTATCTTGATCTTCCTGTACTGGTCTCCATGATACAGCCTGGGTAGTCCCACAATGGTAGAATATACTCTGAAGAGGCTGAAACCCCAGTAGTTGCTCTGTCCGCAAGCTGGATGTCTCAGCAGTCCCCATCTGGTACTGAAGGTTTGGAGGATTCTTGGAGAGACATGAATCCTCAGTCCATATTGGAAGGTTGAAAAGCTGTGTCTCATGTCTTTGAAGGATGGCAAAAGCAGTGGCAGCCACAGGGTAGCTGCACTTGTCAGTGAGAATTGAAGACAGGCAAAGCAACAGTGCTTTTTTTTTTTTTTTTTTTTTTTTTTTTTTTTTTTT